>DWGW01002231.1:0-10043 GCA_018247775.1 Udranomia orcinus
CTAACGACAATGTTAGTTTTGAACGAAGTTTGTGTGTATATAGATAGGCAATATTACGTTTTAAAACATCTTAGGGTTTTCATAATATCCCACGTTTAGCATGAATGCTGTCGCATTGGTGGTACTTAGAGCATACTTAACTAAGCAAATAATCCGTGTCTAACCGTAGGGCATAATAAGTAATCCAAAATCAAACCAAGCCATTCAGCTCTCATCTACTAATATCATAAAAGTATAAGTATTCAAGTAACAAATGAACTGTCCCCCATGTTCACTGTTATTAATATCAGTTTAGAAATAGCAACATGTAGCAACCTAAAAACTAGGAATGGACCGACTTTAATAATCATCAAATCGACGAGGAAGTCAACTCGTTGCAGAGGCACACGGAGTAGATAACAAACGTGACTTCTATCTAAAAAGCGTATATTTATTATTCTTTCCGTTTGTCGTATAATACAAAGAGGCAATCTGTTCCCCAATTCCCAGCGGCAACAGCACTTTAAACTTAAATCCGGAATCAGAAGGGTGGAACTCGAACTTTCAGAGGTTATTGAATTAAGCGTACAGAACAAAACAACACCAGAATCAAATTTGGAAAATAATTAACGATTGTAATGAGTTCTGAATTCATTTTAAGTTGGGGTTCGGTTAGAGTGTTTATAATTCGAGCTTTGGTGCCTTTGTTCCGAAATACAATGAGGTGTAAACTTCTATACACAATAATAACGCGAGAGGTGTAGTTTCACAACGGGCTAGCAGCGACTGCGCTAGACTGTTTGAGTCTTAAGCCGTTTCTTTTAATATTTAAGCCTTTTGTACTCTTTTTGTACACTCTTACGAGGCACTTGGAAATTGTTAATATGTTTTATTGGGTACTGAATCGGAAAACGGCTTCAATTGGCAAGATCCAGCAAGAAACACGGCAGTCTGTTTTGTCTGTTATCATTTATTTTAATACCAATTTTTACCAATTTAGGTTTACTTATATAATACTAAATAAATATATAATACTATATAATAGTTCTATATATTCTTTAAAAACAAATACTTTTTGATAACCATGAACTGATTTGATGGTAGAATACGGTCAACTAATTTTTTGAAGTTTCACGCGTTGAACTATAGTTGTAACAATAGTTCTTTAGAACCGACCACCAAGGACTACTAGTATAAAATATTACTTAGTCTGATCAATGCCTTGGATTGACGAGGAGAGTCGCGTAATGACTGCTACCTAGGACCTAACGAGTTATTTTTTAGCTTTTAGTAGATTATTACTATCTTTATTTTTAGTAAAACCGTTAAGTTTTAGATCAGAAGTAAACAGAGTCAGCGACAAAATGATGTCCAATTTCTAACCAATGTTCAGAGCATCTCGACCTCTGTCTCGGTGGAGTAAGTTAAGACTACTAAAGCGTCCAAATCATTACACCTCACCTTTGTACTTAAAAGAAACAATAATCCTTTTATTATATCACAAATACGCCAGCAGCTTACTTGGCTTAGCATATCTAAGAAATTATTTTCGTTAATAAACTGTACAGAAGTGTGACAAGTTTTGCAATTTCATAACAAGGACTGATTAAATGTTTTATTTAATGAAAAAAAGAAAGCAATCTGTCTAATTACAATTTGGCAGCATTAAATATTACTTTACTTTATTAATTCAAATAAAATCTCTTTTGAAATTATTTTCGAAAAAATCCTGGATTATCCCGCCCACCCTTCGGACCGGACGCTGCAATCGTAGGGCGGGCGTGATAAAGTTGTCATTTCCGTTTCACCACTTCGCTACGAAGATAATAAATAACCAAGAATTTAAGAGTTTATAAGAAGTGAGGAAAGGAGGCAAGAGCAATAAGAAGAGTTAATAATACTGCGAGTTATAATAATTAAGAAACATGAAGATTTTTTTTTTGAAGAAGAAGAAAAAACATTTTTTGGATATATGAAATCAAAATCCTCCAAGATAGTCAAAAATGATTTTATCACACATATTCTGGTTCTGAATAAAATTATCTTTTTGTCTTTATTTACATTACACATTATTATTATTGACACGTTATTAACTGTACCAAGAGCGGGGTAACCTATTCTTAACTCCGCATAAAAAAGGTTAAAACGTATCTAATTACGAGAGAATTTAAATTCCATTAAAACCTACCTAAGCGTCGCATCGCTTCCTAACTTTTTGTTCGTATTTAATGAGTGTTCGGGAGGAGCCGGGATTATCCCGCCCGCCGGACGGGAGCAGCTGCTGCAGAAGGGCAAGCGGAATCATTTCCTTTTTACACCTACCCAAAAGACATACTTAATTATAATTACTATTCTCTATTTATTTATATGGCTGTCTTTTATGCTGCTTTGGGTACTTATCATATTATATTCATCAAATTAACAGATTTTCACTAAATGTAATATTTTACATATAAAACATTTTTTGTCGATCTGTCTGTTTCGGCTAATCTCTGAAACGTCCGGGCCGATTTTAACAGGACTTTCACTAGGAGAAAGCTGATGTTATAAGGACTAACTTAGGCTATTTAATATAACCGAATATAACGAGGGCAAAGCGTTTATAAATATTAATATTTGTGAAAAGTATAGGATCTGCCGATTATATTCCGGTGTTTATAAATCTGATATACATCTTGAAAACGAAGATCACTTACAAAATTATTAACCGCACATATTCGCAAATCAATTAAAAACATAACTTGTATTCAATATCAAAAAGCTTGCAATACCTGAATGTCGTGTTTCCCTGCAAAGAGGAATTCCCTGTAATATCGGAATACGTATCACGGTTGTAATTAAAATCGTAACACCTTTGTTAACGCAAAGCCATTTATTATGCCACAAGCGGCTATAACTACATTTTTACGCGCCGCCTCGCGTTTGATGGCGGCTGTAAAGATTACGATGACATTCGGAGGCACGTGGTTTTATTGGCCGTTTCCGTGGATGCCGTTGTAAGTGGTGCAATCATCTCCGCTCCTTAACGGGCCGTGACGGTTTGTTAATGTCCCGGAAGGTAGTTTTGAGAATTGGCGGGTGAGCCTCTCTGTATTAAATATGGCCCGCGTGTGACACAAATTAGGGGTACCTTCTTCTCTCATGGCGGTTAGGTTAGGGTTGGTTTATTTCGGTAGTGTACAATCGTTTATACGCACATTTCATCTTATCTTTATGGGTTTATAGGTATTGGCTACAATTATTTTTAAATCCCATTGATGGACAATTTTTGAATGCGTAAGTATCTTCACTTGGCGTGGGGCATATTGAACCATTTTAGCTCGTTTGATTATCTCGCTTCAAATAGGTATTTTATAATAATGCTACTTATAGAATCGCTATTCTTTCTTAATTTCATTTTCAAATGTATGCAAAACACAAATACTAACATACAAACATCCAGATATAAAACGAAAATTTTACTCTTCACTCAGATTGTACCTCAGTGGGAATTGCATACAGTGACCACTGTACCATACGAGTCATTCTATCTCTACTATACAATACAATATGAACATTTTAAAATGTATAAAACCCACCCTCCGTTCTTTTGTGCCCGTTTCCCGTCTATAAACGTAGCCATGCATTCTTGTGATTCTGAACTATTTTCAAAGCGAAAACTTCAATACGTGACCCGCCCTAGGTTGCGGAGCACGTGAATTCTTCATACGCCGCATATGACGGCCGGCGTGCTACGTGCGATACCTAAGCGAACGCGGGAATATGCAACGTTTATATGATCTAAATCTAGGCGGTATTAAAGGAAATAAATCTGTTGTAAACTCTCAGTGATCCCACACGCTGAGAGTTCCATAACAAATTTTATTAGACATTGAAAACGTTTGCCGGGATAGTTGCGAAGTTACTGTTAAAAGTATGATCATTTCATTTAATCACGAGAATAATGATAGCGTAACAACAACTTAAGCGTTGTAGTTTTAAAAATAGGCGCTTGAGCTCTCGGATCTGTAATTATTAAATAACTATGTTAGGTACAATAGGTTTATTTACTTTCCTTTTCCTTTACCTTCGATATATACTTATCTAACTCTCAAGTATAGAATATATTGTGTTTTGACTTAGCGTTCTTACTGCTGGGTTTGAAGCGTTTTTTCTCATTTCTTTTGTATTTTACCTTATAATTGGACCTATTTATGCAAACAGGAACCAATGAAAGTCTTCTTATTATTATTAAAAATGTTGATGATCTTCAACAATATTATATTTATATTCATAGAACAAATAATTTTGTGCAATATTGTATATAGATTTTAATAAAAATAAGCAAAAATTTTACAGTATGCAAAACTATGACAAAATGGCTTTTTTCAAAAATGTCGTTGTGTGGGATGATTCCGTTTCGCATTGATAGGTCCAATTGTTTTTATGTTTGCGAGATAAATCATTTATATATATATATATCGATTTACTGACAGAAACTATCGATTTACTGACCAGGGTAGTAGCTACGTCACGACACAAGTCGCGGTGAAACACATCTATATACATACGATTATATGTATGTGTCTATGTATGTATGTATAACACTAAAATTTTACTGCATAGTTTCGCGCATGTGAGCGAGGGGAATGAACGTTGCTGACGTCACAGACCGCGTTTGAATTTGAGTTGCGGTTTCGGGAGCAAATTCTGCATTTATGCGAACATTACCTCTTCGGTGGTCACCTTTGAAACTGCGTTTTGGACGGAATTAAAATCTGACGGCATAGAATCTTTCTAAATGCAAGTTTTCATGCATAAATTCCTATGACAAGTTTTCGACTCGGTGAATTCTTGTGAAATATCCAATCAAATGTCAGGAAGTGCTTGTAAGACGAGTTGCGGATTTAAATCTTCCCAATGTGTACTGTTTTATGTGAACCAAAAGATATATTTCTAAAAGAAATATGCCTCGCATAATAATGTTGATCGACATATGTAAAATTAACAATAACAATGATGAATATTTTTAAGAGTAATACACGAATATTTATACGTATGTAATATCAAGTACATTTTTGGCAATTCCGTTTTCTATCTATAGGTATGTGGATTTCATAATGTACATAGTTTCATTATGTATGGATATATATATTTTTAAATCTATCATTTTCTATGGACTATTATTTAATTATTGCATCAACTCTTATATCGTAGTATAAGCCATACATTGAAAACATAACGCCACGTTGTATTTTCCACTTTTCAAATGTTTGGTCACCGATATTTTGCGATAGGTCTAACAAAAATAAGAACACAAGTAACAATAAGATATTTTATTATTACTTGTACTATTGGTTACTGACTTATATCATAACAGGAAGAATATACATACATTAAAATATATATTTTTATCTACATAATATACTCATGTATACGATAAAAAATATCTCGATGACGTAATCAAGTCGCCGTGATACAAAACTCACGTAGCACAATGTAGCTGTTTTCTTCCATGGTGTGTGTTTCTAAAATTTCGTTCTAAGGGTTTCCGCGAAATAACGAAAATATTTACGTTAACTTAATTGAAATTAAACACATCAGAGTACCCGCCGTGCTCTAATTGGAATAATTTGATATACGATCTAATTATGTAGATTTAATAACATCTAAAAAGAAGCGAATCCTCTTCATTACTGGGGTGGTGTTAAATCACGAGTGGGCTTGAGGGGAGTGGAGGGTGTGAGAGGGGGGGGGTGTGAAGCACTTTGTTCTAAGATGAGGTAATTATAATAGTGCTGCTCCGGGAACACGGGAAAAAGGAATGAAAGACCGTTCTAATCTGACTCAGGGATTTATAACTAGCCGAGGAAAAGCTACGCCGGATATCCTGCTCGGCTTCACACTAATGTCATAAATGTGAACATTTGTAAGCTTATTACTCGATGACGTTACGAACAAGTATAATTAATTAGTCTAAGAGTTTTGATCTCCGTTTGCGAAATCCTGTTCTTTCTTATTGCCTTTGATTTGAATCTATCAATAACTTAGTAGTTGTCAATAATGTTGTCATGAAATCTATGAAGGTTTGTTGCACGCCATTTTTCACGTCGGCAACACTATAGATATATGTACTATGGTCTTCTGCCGGTAAACGTTTAGTACAACGATTATCTGTTAAGTGAGATAGTAACGATCACTCTCAGAAATCTCAAGTGATAAACTAATGGTATTTGAGCAGCAAAGAAATGCTTTGATTTATAATTGTTCTTATTATCGCAATCGTACTTGTAATACCATGCAGAATGGCTTATATTGCAAAATACCTAACATTTTTGGGAGTGCAGCGCTACTCAAGGCCAATATACCTTATACTTATACGACACATTAATTAATTAATTACCACACACAGCGGCCCCCGCCCTAAAACAATAACTCAAACACAAGAGCACAAGAAAAGTCGGCCTTGCGAGCAATAAAAACAAAGGGTGGAAACCTTCACCAAAACAGATTCAGCTCTCATTAAGGAACAACAATGGAGCCGCGAGAGTCACTGAGGCCTCGCTCGGTCACGTCGAGATGACGGCCGAGGTCGCAATGAATCATGCCTGTCTCCCCGGAACGCTCCACTGAATATTATTTGCGCATCAAAATATGGGCGCAAGATTACGCGGTATTATTCCCCCGTTCTGACTTCCACTGTTCTGGCACGTAGCACTCATGATTATTGATCGCGCCGCTCTCCCATCTCTCATAATTACGCTTTATTGTATTGACGCGTGTCAGTTGTTTAGTACCGAATAGTATTGGTATCTGAAGTTAAATAAATGCTACTAAGATGTACTAATAGGGTAAACGATAATAAGATACTAATTAGGTAAACGCCTCGCAAATAAATAAAAAAATAAAATCAGTACCTACAATAAGTGCAAATCCATGCAGAATTTATCTTCATAGATTTCGAAGAATCACAAATTCGAAATGAGACACTGATATCTTCATTGACTGATTCAACTCTATTTTAAACTACACGCGATGTATTCATTAAGCCCAAATACTTCCATTCAATGAACACATCGGGGAAACATCGCAGATAACTATCGTATCAATTCAAGCGCCGCTGAATTGAATTGACCTCTCGCTGAAACAAAATTCGGTTCGCGACGATGTAAAATGCATATTGCAGCGCGCCCGCCAATACGATCCAGTGACGAGTGGAATAAAGAAGTGAAGCGTCAAATGATAAGTAGAATAAAGATAAGTGTGAAATGATGAGTGGAATAAAGAAGTGATGAGAAGTGTCCAATGATAAATGGAACAAAGATAAGTTTGAAATGGTGAGTGGAATAAAGAAGTGATGAGAAGTGTCCAATGATAAGTGGAATAAAGATAAGTTTGGAATGGTGAGTGGCATAAAGAAGTAATGAGAAGTGTTTAATGATAAGTGGCATAAAGACAAGTTTGAAATGATGAGTAGACTAAAAATTAAAGGAGAATGTTACATTCTAAGTGGAATGAAGATAAGTGTGAAATGATAAGAGGAATAAGGGAGTAAACAGAAGTATGGAATAAAGATATAAAAGGAAGTACGAGATAATAATTGGTATAAAGAAATAAAGGGGTGTGAATTGATGAATGGATTATGGGAGAAAACATAAGTGCGAAATGGTAAGTGGAAACAAGAAGTAAAGAAAAGTTTCAAATATCAAGTTAAAAGTGAAATAAGTGTACGCACGGTGTAACACTCTGTCAAAATTCCTCAGCCAGCCTCACTCTCTTTGACGTTGGGCATATGACAGTGATATTGATGTTCAAAACTTCCATTTTTGAAAGAACTATATGAGTTTTTGTGACGAGACCAATTGTCATTATCGTTTGCTTATTACATCTATATATGTGTATATTGCAGCTGTTTTCATGCAACTACATTCTAATTTAAGGGAACTTTTGATGAGTCTTCTATTATTTCTTAAATGTAAAACATCGGTGTTATTATATTAATGTACACCATAAACATAGTGTCTATACCAAACTTAAGCCCGACGATTTTTTCAGATCATAACTCCGCACGTCAATTACAAGACTGGCACGGAAATTGGGGTTGATCGAGCCTTTTAAAGCTTTTTTCGAGTCATTAACGGATGTTCGAATCGAAATATTGGGGCGGTGGTGATTGACAGCCGACGTATAATAGAAATGTCTGAAGGAAATTTGGCCGATTTTGCTTGGGATTGAATACTTCGAATATTTCTGTTAATTGGTTTAAAATATGCGACGGCATGTCTTGGACTCGTCTGTTAATTAATAAATTAAGTAAATGCTTGTTTTTTTTTATACTCTTGAAGCAGCAAATGGCAATGCGTTGCCGTCAGTATATATGCTACTATGTTGTCACAAGCGTCCCCGGTCATTGTTAATCAACTTTAGATGTTCTAATCGATGTTCCACGTTCCGTTCGTAGACCTGCCACGACATAGTTCCAGCACGATTGCACGTAATCCAGATTTTTTTTGACTAAGTCAGTTATCATAAATGGTAGAAATTAGGCTAAAAACAAAATTTTCGCAAAGTTCTCCCAAGCGTACACATTATGCTAACGGCACACTCTCGCTAGACCGCATATTGAGTTGCCTAGCAACTGCTACACACCGCACTTTATGTTCGAACAAGAGCTTGTGGCTACACAATGTGGGCACCACGCAAGACAACCGCCGCGTTGTCGTGTATTTTTCGTGTCGTGTTCCCGCTATGGAGTGTGGAGCTACATCAAGTAGTAACACTAAGGTAAATAAACCATGTCTACCAGGCGACTATTTCTTCGAAGAAAGAAATATTTACAAATAATTTAGCGATAGTTTAGCGGTTGCACTGCTTCTTATCATTGATATTTTAGAGCACATTTCTGAATCAATAATTCTCCGAACGCCGAACTCTAAACAAAATGTAAAGGATTATTTTTTGTAATGATTATATTAAAATCCTCTTGTTTTTCAACTATTACTTGTTATATATTATATATAAACTATCTCGAACGGAACCTATACCGAAAATATCTTTATTCTAAGATTTAAAATTTCAGCACTACGCTACAGTTCACTGAAGAGTAAACTAAAAATTTCACGTTCATAAAACTAGCACATTTTGGAGACACTGAACGCAAATCACGTCCCATGTGGGATTTGTGTCTGTCTGACCGTAGGTGCCTTATGAATTTGAATTTTGTCTAGTTTTAGAACTGTGGCTTTATTTTAGTTACAAAATTTCGCATTAGCGAACAACAAAAACTTGTTTTGAACCAACAAACCAAATATAACAAATGTTTTGATGTAAAATAATTACCTACATCAACATTTAAAAATCCTAACATTTTAAAGCTTTTATTTATTATTTTTACCAACGTGTTTTCATACAAAATTTATATTCAAGTTTTAAAATCACAAACCAAAAAACGGTCCACTTTTATTTTAAAAATTTTTTGCAATAACTATATTTGTTCAAAAAAATAAAGCCTTTAAAGTTAAATGGCTTTAAGGAAAAGGATATAGATAAAATGAATTTAAAATTCACATTTCCTAAAATTTTTTTCTCTAAAATTCCTTCAATACAAAGTCAAATAATTATATCTATCATTTCAACGTTTGTTTTATCAAATAGTAGATGTTTGACTGTTTGTATGAAATAACTCTCCTGACGCAAAGTTGCAGGCATAAGCCGGCCAGTTCGCGAATTACGAAAAGTTTACATGTAAGTAAGTTATCCAAGCGCGAATTAATTCTACACCGTCCACCGTAAAACCAACTCCGCCAAACTTGGCAATCAACAATTCGGCGGCTCTTAAAATCTCTACCGAGTTACCGGTGGTAGCCGTTTTATGCTTCGACTAACTTCGCCCATAATGCTTCGGTTAACTTCGGACGTAACGCTACCTTGGGCTTTATGCAACCTTTGTTTAAAACCTTAGCCGCTTAAAAGCTAACGAGTTGATGCAAGAGAACTATCGCAAATATTCGTAATGAGTTTGTATATTAAATTTTCAGTCCTATATTTTCAATCCTATCTTAGTTGGAATGAATGAGTTGCTGTTT
>DWGW01002232.1:0-10042 GCA_018247775.1 Udranomia orcinus
ATTACTCAGTGAAAAAAAAAATTATCAAATGAAACTTCAAGTAATCATTCATTAAACGTCTCTGAGTGTCATCGTGGGTAGGATTTATGGATCGTTGGTAGTGAAACAACTTCCTTATTCGCAAGCTCGCAATGGCGGAAACAATAAAAGGCTTCCATGAAAGGCTATATTTCACGCGCGGCGGGCGGTGCGCCCGAAGAGTGTTATAACATTTTTAAACTGTGACAACAGGTTTAATGTAAATAAAATTGGACATTAAATAAAGGTAATGGCATAGCTGGTATTTCAGTATCGTTGTTATCTTTTAAAGAAGGAGATGAGAGTACGGAATGGATAAAACAAATGAATGTAGCATGTATTCAAGTGAACTTTTATAGCGAAGTTTGGCGCGGGAAAAACTTACGGGTTGGTGATGGTTACGCGATATGCTAAATGCATTTACATACATGCATTGTTGATTTTTTTTTTTAATTTTTATTGTCAATTTTTTTTTATAACGTTGAGGTAGACAACGAGAATGCAGTCCAGCTGATAATAAGTCGTCACTGCCGTTTATGGACATCTGTATCAATTACAGACAAGACAGGATGGAAGTTCTTTTTTAAGTCGACAATAAGTACGTCGCTAATCAGAAAGCGCTCTTGATAAGTTTACATATTTAAAGAACAAGCAGATTAATGTATAATAATAATTACTTTGAAATAAAATACTTTTATATATATACACAAACATATATTTATTTTTTTTAGGAAAAATTGTCAATATCTTGATAGCATACTCGTACTTTATGTACATTACAGAAGAATATTGATAATTTTGACTGTCGAAGGAGACGGAAATACGTAAACAAAACGAAGAACAACTTAATGATGCTATCTCCATTGTACGGAAATGTGCTAGCAATATTTTATATTATTGCCAGTTATTCATCATTCGCATTTAATAATACACAGGATATCTGCACGACGGGTAAAGCTAATGATGATTTAAGATGCTCATAAATTTATTGTCATACAATAGCTTCGGTTTTGTTTTATACTTTTATTACTGTTAAGAACCTAAGCTGTCTAGGCGGAGATAATTTATGAACATAATGAATATGTCTGATTAGATGTCTGTGAGTTGTGTTTATTGGATAGAATTAGACGTAGAATTCTAGGGAGATCAAAATTAGTTTTTTATCTATCTAGTAAATTATTGGACACTAGTGTTAGTAATTATTTAACATGCTAGTCTTGATGTTAGAAATCATTTTTGGTGACGGACAATATAATAGTTAAATCCACTTCTACTTTGAAAACTAATAAATTATACGTTTTGGAAACATTGATTTATAGTACGAACACAGTAAGTCATCTCAAGATTGTAAATAAAATGTCAAAAATGTATATGTATATTTTTAATTTTAAAACAATAAGTTATAACATTAACATTAAAAATAGAGATGGGCCGATTTTTTTCCATAAGTATTTATACTCTTAAATATGAAGGGTAGACACTATTTCTGTCTTATAGCAGCAGTGTCTCGTTGCTGTTTTAGCAACATTCTTGCTGCTGTGTTTGAAGGGTGGCTTGAACTGTGTTCCAACTTTGTCTTCCGAGGAAGAAACGCGATTTTGGTCGACTTAAGAAACAATTTCGATCCATTCTTGGGTTGACAGCTCATGAGCGGCTGCAATCACCACCATGCTCATTTGTTACCTCCAAAAAATGAACATGTCGTTAAAAAAAATGCATTAAATACAAATGTATTATTAATGAAGTTCTCTTCCATCAAACTTTGATGACGCTTAAAGGTAACTTTAATTTATGCCACATTTAAAATATCAACTAGTAATTTAAGGAACCCAATTTATCTTTGTACCATGGTTCAATCCAAATGGTTCCGGAACTTCGCCAGCGTTTAACAATTTGTTCCGATTTAGGCACTTACGCTAATGACAGTTGGACTGCAAGATCGTGACTACATAATTCAGTCACAAATCCATGAACAAGCTAAACCTTTTAAGCCCAAAACGGACCGCTAATAACATAATAAGTTATATGCCTTTTGCTTGATTGTAAATAAGACTGACTTTGTATAGTATTAGATATATCGCATGCTAGCAAAGTGTGAAGTCTGAGTCAAAACGCTGAATTTGCTAACTACAATTTTCATGTATCATTGGGCTATTGCCGCTTCGAACACAAAGTATGTAAGTATTCGTTCGTACAAAGATAGCGAAAATTTCAAAATGAAATTTTTGTTCGTCGGAGAATTCTTGTATTTTATAAAGTATAATATATGCAAGTCCTAAATCTTAAACGATACACAGACGACTAAAAAAAGTCATAAAAATCCAATAGCCTCAGAACAAGTTATGCGTATTATTATTTTTTGTAGGTATCAAGTATAATTTTATTAATGTTTTCTTTGTTCGCCAATATAATCACTTAAGAACTCATTGTTTATGCAAAATTTATTTACTCGGCTCATGCGCTGAAGCTAATGTAGGTTGTAGGTATTCATTAGTTTCTTATGAAACGTGTGTTTAACCTAAAACCAAATGATATTGTTTTGTGAAATTATTCAAAATTTGACCTGAAAATCCACTGTAAAGAGAAAAATAAAATAATTAACGAATTTAATTAAAATTAAATAAATTCATACTGTAATAAAATAATAATATTATTATAATATTACTTAAAGTTATTATTTAGAAACTTACAGAAGTGCGACTTTCTCGGCAAATATTATGCTTTATCAGGAATTAGCACGCGTTGATGTCTATTCTATGGGCGCACGTGGAAACGGGGCGAAGAGTTAAAATTTTTGCGTTTCTATGCTAATATTCCGTTTAACATCCGAACAATTTGATAAGTTCTCATGTTTTGCGAATAATTTCAATTGTCTCCAGACATATGGTATTATATTAGAATAACAAAAAATCTGTTTCCTTATTTCATAAGTTAAATTTGACATGGTCGTATTTCATACATATATCGTCGTATCGTCGTATCGGTCGTATTATGGATTTCTAAAATTTTTATGCATTTAAATTATGTAACAATAAGACTTTTAAAGTTTATTGTAAAAACCTAAATAAATACATACGAATTTCAAATAAAATGTTAACTATGCAATTAATTTTTGAAATTCTAAACTAGAATTACATAAATAACAATTTTACAGATACAATGTTGTCATATTAAAAATACAGAATATGATAAACATGTAACATTAAAAGTGCAGACACGTCGAAGCCTCATAATGCTACCTCGTTCGTTCGTCGCGGCTATCTCGTGGATCGCGATCTGTATCGCGTCACGAGCGGTCCCGCTATAGCGATATCATTGTATCTGACGACACTTTTATATCGCATTATAGTTTTACGAGCTTGGAATGCGCTACGGGGTTTGTGGTTCATAAACATGAATTACAAACGAAATGAATTCAGCTGATACTTGATTTAATTACATTTTCAGTACATATATTGTCGTGAGAGTGGTATCGTTAAGAGATTATATATATTTTTTAAATTTTGAACCCAATTACGATTATTTGGTGTATGATCTTGGTTGGTGTGATAGTCTTATCTCATTAAATATCCAAAGCCAGTTTGTAGTGCCTAAGCTTTTGAAATTTATCTTCGAGACTTATCTTTCAACATGTTTGCTAGAGACTATAAGACTTCTAAAAAATTAAATTACAATACATTAATTCTCACATTTCGAATACATTATATATATATACCTGCACCTGCAAAGCACGTAGAGCCGTTGGTCCTGCGCCCGATCTGTCACCAGTCGTTTTGCCGTCCCATCGAAACATGAGAGTGAGGGAACAGAGAGTGCACCCGTGTTTGCACTATAATATCTCCCGCGCAGGTGGCTGATTTCCATTGAGATTGGCCGCCGTGGCCGAAACTCGGTCAGGAGGACTATAATATATACCTATGTAATGTCCATTCTAAGTCTAAGTCCTAATGTCCATTCAATTCCTAACTAAGTATACGGGCCATAAAACAATGTCAGCGGCTAAGTTCCTAAATTTAACCCAAAGGTATTTTCGTCATAACACTCCGTTGAACGGGTCCGTGATCACGAGCTCGGTTCCCACGCTGTGACAACAGTTTAACTTATTATAGTATACACTAGCTGTGTACGCGGCTTTCCTCGCTATGACTACTACTACTACACTACTTACTCAGGCTTTGCACTGCACTTGCCGTTGCTGGACATAGGGCTCTCCTAACCTTGGCCACTCCGGCAGTTCCTTTGCCTCTGAACCCAAAAGAAGGTAGGTATCCAGTCTTCTTTAGTTCATCAGTCCACCTAGTCGGGGACCTGTGCTTCTTGTACCAAGTTTTGATGATAACATTGTTTTCTCTTAAATCTGTGTTTCATTATTTAATGTCATCGATTAACTGTTTTTTGTGGTTAAAATGTACTAAATGATCTTTTTTGTACCTCTGAAAATGATTGGATAAAATTTTAGTTTTATTTTATTAATATATACCATATATTTCATTGATTTATCCTTCGAAAACAGTATAGTTTTCTGCATAAAGTATACTCTATATGTTAGACAATGTGTGTATAAAAATTCACTATGATCGGTCGCGCAGTCGAGATGTGAAACCGTAACAAACAAACTTACATACGTATTTATAATATTAGTGGGGAAGCTGGATCTCACAACTGTCTCGTTTGCGGAACTACATCCGTGTGAAAATTGTTTAAATAATGTGTTTATGGAATGTTATGAAATAATAACGTTAGTGATAAACAATTGTCTTTTATCTGGTGAGTTCTGTTGGACGTGTCCTTGCGTAATATTTGATAATATGAGCATTCCGTGACTAGTTCCTATACAGAGTGTAAATCACAGCGTAACGAAGACTGCAATTGTAGATTTGTGACACTAAATTCACAAAGACTAATTCAATTTTCCCCGGAAATTATTGGTTTCCAAGTTGCCCATTTTTGAGGTCGCAATGTATTGTGAACCGGCCGCAGATCATTGCCCGAACGTCGAACAGCTGATAGCGAATTTATACGTAATTTTCTTTTCATTGCTGTTATTCGTGAAAATCAATAATATGAGGGTTTTTTTTCAATATTCATGTTGCATTGTGCAGTAGTATTGAAATACTACCAAAAACTGTAAAAAAATGCTTAAAAAATTGTGAAAACCGATTGGGAAAAGCGGTGAAAAATTCCAACGTCATAAGCACCAGAATCGTGTCAGGAATCCGTATTTTTAATATTCGGTAGGCTGTCATTTGCACTGTGTATACCTAAAGCCATCATCTCAAGGTCCACTAATCTAGATATAAATGTAAATGACATAATATTGTATTATGCTACTGTAATGTGAATTTAAAATGCTGTATCTCTTACAATAACATAACATACATAGGTAACTCTTCTCCCTTAACTCTTCTCTCAATGATCCATGCTCGTAAACAAGAGTTCATTGTTGGTAGCATGTCGCAATGAATACATTCAACGGTCCGCCCAGCTGGCAGCCCACAATGCAACCTTGATTTTGGTTATTTCCGGTCATTGTTTGAAAATTTTCATACACCACGTCACATAGCCACGGAAAGTCGCCGAACGAATTCTTTTTACACGCACATTTTAATTAGCATTGTAATGATAGTAACAAAGGACGATGTCCTACCAGATTGTTGGATTTCGTTGAAGATTGTTTTCGGCTCTGTACTCCACTGATAACACTCATTGACGCAACCTTCTTTTGTATTTAAATCTATGACACACTAATAAAAATATTTATGATATGCGACTTATCTATATATATTTACTGTATCTAGGAAATTAATGTACACTAGATATGTAATATTTATCTTTGAATAAAGATCTTTGGTATTGAACAAATTTTTTTTAATTGAAGAAATAGTTGAATTGAATAAAAATATTTAAATATCAGTCAGTGAACAATGTTCTATGAAAAATTACTGAGGAACTTCTAACTCGAGCATCACTTAAGCAACTAAAGCATTACCATGAAAGACAAATTCGTCATCAATTAGATTTAAAATGTTAAATGAATTACTAAATAATGTTCTTTAGAAATCGTTATGAAAATGCTGTGAGCTTTAACACGAGTTACAAATTTTTTATAATCAAATTAATTGCCAAAAAACTTGAACAGATTCGGTTATAGTATTTATAAAGATACATTATTCACATCATTTTCTATTCAAATATAATATTTATAAAGTATACACGGCAGGGTAATGTGTAGAAATAATTAAATATCAATCGTCCCACTCACAATTTATAGTGTTCCATTATCTACTTATTTATTTTTTATTCGTAATACGGCATATCCACATTATATTCTTTAACTTTTCTTAACCGTTATGTTATTTTGCAGGAAGACGAAGAAGACATTGGCGATCTGTACCACGACGATGAGAATGGCGCGGCATTGCTCATCAGGAGACATCCGAAACATGGAAAACTTTTGGTGGTAAGTAAATATTTGATATTTGTTCTCATACTAAAAATCCCAATTTTTTTCCTGATGCAAACATCGCCACAAAAGTTGCACATGGGCAGCTTCATTTTAATGAATGATTATACTGATACAAAAAATCCCAATATAATTCCTGATGTATACATTGCCCATGGTTGCTCATGTTACACATGGGCTGTTGCAAATCAACTGATGCAGAAATTGGCAGTAAATAGTTTGACATTGACAGATGTAGATAGCAGTTAATCGCCACTGCTACCCAAAACTTCTGACAGTTTACTAACGTTACTTAGCTTTACCTTCGATCGTCCAAGAATCTCTGAGTTATATATATACGAGTATATCTACTCATATTCTCTTTCTTTGGGTTATTTTAGGAGCATTTAAACAATTTACAATTGATAGTACCTTTTATCTACATATAAGTATGATATTAACAAGACATGTAATTTATTTCACACAAATATCATTGGGTAGCAAATTTAAAAGGCACAGAGACATATCAACATCAACTTCAACATAAAACCAGACGTTTCTGTAGAATGATCACTTACATTCTACAGAAACTTCTGTATGGTACTGTAATGAACAATTTCATACAATCAACGTCGAAAAATACTCGTATTACTAAATGATCAACTTCAAGAAAAAATTATCACGTATGTTTCATAGACTTTAATTAATACTATAATATAATTAACACTTTTATTATTGAATGTACCAGCGTAACATAGACTTTAATTAATACTATAATATAATGAACACTTTTATTATTGAATGTACCAGTGTAACTCTCCCACATTCCTTTTATCTGTGATCAACATCGACATTGAAACGTGGTTCGAATCCAGATTATCAAATTCGACATCCTGTACACATGATAATTAGTTTTTTCTAAAGAATTATTGGCACGACGTGCTTATTGTAACGTGACATTTTGGGATTTTCCTCACTTATACCAACCAATGGGTATATGTATTTCAATAATTATAAACAATGCCATTAAACAAAGGTTACTTATGATTGATCGCATTACTGGAAATACGCGGATGTTTGCATTAGTGCTATTTGAATAAACAGACATCAGTTAATGCCATTCGCTACTAGTTCTATTGTTCGTGTCGAAGATGGTTTAGTAAAGAGATACTGGTATTCCATTCAAGTTTTGTTCGCTGTTATGTCTCTCATTTGTCTCATGTTGTAATATTATAATCTTATATTTTGTCCAACTCGTCTTATGATGTCTTCTAGTAAGCTTACTTCGCGTGTGTAAACTCTGATGAATACGAAAATATGAGTTAGTAATGTATATTAATAATAGAATATAACAGTAATAAGCTTGATAACAACATATAAATAGATAATATATATACAACTAAGCGGCAATAGCCCAATAGGTTACGGACTTCGATCGAGAGGTCGTGACTTCGAATCCCCACTCCCCATTGCACTATTGACGTGAACCCACTCCTAACACAAGCCGCCGAGCTTCGCTGGTGGGATAATAAAGTTAGTAGTAGTTACTACATAATACATCACATGCTAGTAATTAAAAACGGTAGCATAATTGTCATCGCTACCAATAATCACTTGAAAAAAATAAAAGAAAGTGGATCCCAGTTCTCAATCAATAATGTGAATAATTCGTTAATTTTTGTCACAGTCCATAATGTTTGAAAAAAACTATCAAACAGACCGCATAAACCGTATTTTTTATTAGGTAGAGTTTGGTTGTAGCTAACTACTATATAAGGTACTATTTTTATTATACTTTTCTAAATACCCTCTTCTTTTATATTTTAATAGATCCATTTAAATATTTAAAAAAAACATCTCGATCGTAAAATCTATTGCCGCTTCTTCTACATAACACATTATATTCCACATAACGCTATGAATTCAACTGTTTTTGCGAAGGATACGTGTGGAAGGTAACAGCTATATTAATTTGTTCAATTTGGGACCATTAAATCATACAAAGGCTGGCTGTATCCCAGAAGACAATGGCTCATATGTAGACTAAGGCCGCTTGCGCAACGCACAATCGGCGGGAAACCATCGTAGTATCGCGTAAGGACCACCGCACATGTAATACTTTTAGTAGCGCTCGACTGTTTAGTCGCATCAGAATTCGACAATTTAATTCACCGATGTGTACTTTTAGTTTCGTTCGTTTCGAATCGGCTTTCGTTGATTTGATTGTATTTCGGGAGTTTGAATGATCTGAGAATTGATAATGGTTCTACCATCTTGAAGTTATTACTTATTAAAGTGTAAAGATTAGGTTGTAGACAAAAAAACTATTTAGTTACATTTAGATATTCTAACGCACCGCTGTCATACTACTTTAAATGGCGGCTTTAGATGATTTTACTGGATTATAAGAGTTGGATATGGATGGATATGGAACTGGATAGTAAAAGCTGCAGCGACGAAACTAAACATATGATGGAATAGCTGATAGCTATTTTACTTTGTAGCTACTTTTCTGCTTGAATGTCTAGTATGACATTCTTTTATTTTTAGTGTAAACTTTAGATGATTTAACTGGATTATGGGAGTTTAAGAAATCTCGTCAAAGCTGCAACAAAACTACATACATGGTTGAACAGCAATCCTGAGCCACTCTCTGATTCTCTTTGTATATTAATTGAAGAAAATCCCTAAAAGTAATGCAACATCGTTATACCACTAAAATGCGTGTTTGAAATGCCGCCGCCGATCGTAACAAGTCACGAGCGCGGCAGGAACAATGCAGATGTAAAGTCTTTAGTCACGTATGCTAATGCCCTAACTCGAGTTAGGCTACATAATTATGTAGTGCCACCACATGTCAGCTAATTTATTACTACCAAAAACTTAGATGGAAGTCGCGTTTAACCACGAATTTAAATCTGCCTGCATTTAAACACAAAATTACCGTTAACACAAAATTACTTTTGTATTATATTTGTAAAGACTAAAGTCATATGGGCAGTAGACAACTGACGCGTCGCCCTTATGCCTAATTTAAAGCCAGACAGACAAACATAACAGAAATAGGTATGACATTATCTGGTATGATATCTGGAGAAGGTTTTCTAACACCTTGAAGATATTATTTATCAGAGTAAAGACTGCGGTATAGACAAATATATATACGGGATAGTGTAATGCATTTTACACACCAATAACATTTGCAATTGAGATTACTCACGGCGAACAACAAAACAAAGGAAAACCACAATTCGTTGATGCTCAACTTAATGCCAGATGTTTGTACTTTGATCAGATCAAAGGTGCACTGTACCATTGTTGCAGTTGCATTAAAGTTATGGCTATATTTGTATTCTATGTTGTTCTCAGAAATCGGGTAGATGTTATTTTTTTAAATGTAAACGAATTATAATTATATATAATTTTATCATACTACAAGACTCAAGACTCTACGATCGTGTCTATCGTTCCGTAAAAAAGAATTAGTTAAGACACATTTTGTTATATTAGTGCATATTTTCTGGGAAGACACTGCCTTCTACAACACAGTGCAAACTAAAGTAGAAGGCAGAGATTCCAATT
>DWGW01002233.1:0-10039 GCA_018247775.1 Udranomia orcinus
TAAGTCAGTCTTTCAACGTCTTTAGGTTCCCAGGCGATGGTAGACGGGCAAAAAAAATCCAGCACTTTAGTAGCTCGACGTAAATAAATTCATATTCATTCTACAGTATGATTTTGTTCCGATACCTAACTCCCGGGATAGCGATTACATTTGGACCTACTTATGCAAAACAGAATCAACCCACACAATGACATTTTTGGAAAAAAAATTGCACAGAATAATTTGTTATATGTATACAAATATAATATATTTGAAAATCAACATTTTTAAAAATAATAAGTGGAAACTCGTTCCTGTTTGCATAAATAAGGTCCATTTGTAACTGTTTGCAAAGAGGAAAATCCTCCGAAAAACTAAGGAGGTAGAGTGGGTCATGAAAACCGTTTTTATGAATTGTGAAGTAATTTGAATAAATACTTCCAATTTATATTCTCATTTAATACTTGCCACGTTCCGAACGTAGAATGTATAGTTTAAGAAACAACATTTCGGTAAATCTTTAGATATTGGCTATTTTACAACTGCATAATGTATGTTTCATATAATAATATAATGTTTATGGAAATGTATGTATACAGTACATATGTATAATTATTGGTTAGAATTTCCTTTTTTAAATTTGAGACAGATGAAATTGAATATAAGTGGTTAGTACGGACTCAAAATCTTCATTCCCTAAAACCACAGAGATAACCAAATAGCATTCGATTTGGGAGACAACGGAATCGATGCAAACGGAATCAGTACCTATGGAATAATGACGGTCCAATATTGGTTACTCAATTACTCTACCTAAGGTCTCTCAAGGTCCATCAAGGTCTATGAAGGTCACTCTTGCTGCGAGTAGTGGATCTAGCGTTCAGTCTAACGCAAGAATATAGTCATACACCTATACCTGCCTTGTAGTAGTAGTATCCTCGCTGATGTGTTCTGATCCATCATCACAATGGATTATAATGTCAGTCCTGACTTTGTCCTCAGAGGTAGCAACGCATTTGTATTCGACTTAAAATAAAACTTCAATCCTGTTTTAAGTTACAACATATGTCCATGGGCGGCAGTGACCATCTCGTCGACTGCATGCTCGTTTGCTACCTCAACGTTATAGAAAACTTTAAATACAATTGGGCAAAGCGTTTTAACTCAACCATTATTGTCTTTAACGAACCGAGCAAATTTGACAGCCTTCTAAACGCTTCGCCATTAATAATGCGTTAACAAGCTAACAAGTTGATACTGGCAAGATTGTCCGTGAAATTAGAAATAAAACGCAAATGCTTGATAACATTTCAATGTGTTCGTAACAGATTTCAGATTAATACATCGAGTTACAATTTATTTTATACAAGTTCTCTTGACTTTGCAACACAGGCATAGACGCGGACCAAACCTAGTTGTAAACTAGATAGTTACATATATTATGTAACATTTTTATATTATATTCGAACTTTATTATCGTGTACACGATGCAACATTTATTGCTCAATATTAACGTACGCAACAGGCTAAGAATTGCATCGTATAAACGTCCCTTAAGATAAATAGCTTCAGTAAACATACCCAAGATCGTATAAAGTCGGTTTCGCCCGGCATTATCGCTTAAACTGTATTAAAACTACTAATATTACTCAACAAGCGCGTCACAGTCTTCCATACACTTAGCACGCCACTACAATCAATGCTTAGATGATAAAATACTAATAGACGGTTTTACACTAACGATAATATATTGACGAACAAAAAGGCCACCTCTACTATACACATATATTCTTACATTCAGTTTTAAAACTGAAATAAATTATACGTTTTTGAATATTATTTTCATTTTAAAATAATATTTAGTTATTGCATAAACAGTTAAAATAGAGGTGGGCAAATATTTTTGTTCGTGAGTATATTTCCGAACTTACTGCATATATATAAAAAATATATAACGGTCTGGGCGTATGTCCGTGTGCCAGGACACGCGGCAGACAACTGAATTTTAACTTGATAGCGAATTGTTATCAACGTGGTACGAAAAATGTTTGAACGTTAATAAAACATCGCGTTTATGTTTATATAATTTTTATGCGCATTTTAATATATAATTACTACCTAATTATACAAAATTATAACTACAAAGGCAAAATCGTTTGTTTGTTTGTAGATCTAACATCCGAGAACAGATTCCAAAGTATTCGTTTTACTCATAATATTATAATAAAGAATCTTCTTCTTTCGTTCTTCTTGCTTGCAAATTTGATATATTTTCTTAGCGATATTAGCGTTTTTGTTGATCAAGAAAGGATATACTATTCCGACTAAATAACGTTCATGAATTGTAAGTATATGCTTGCTATCATATGTTGCGAATTAGTGATAACCTAATTAAATTGCGTGTATTTCAGCAAAGTAACATTTTGAACTCTCAATCCACCATAAAAATACTTGTTTTTCAGATTTAGACATATCTACATTACGTTCGCGCGCTCCTGCTGTGATTTGAAGTAAGGCTGATTCCGATTTCTATAGGCCGTAAGCAAAACAAAAAGACATTTTTAAAAACGTGTTCTGTGTTTTATTTATAACGCTTTAATAGGCTATGCCTATTAAATATGGCTGAGAATTTGCAATTTTTATAAAACACACAGTTTCTATTTTCTTGAATATACGATATTAATATATTAACCAGTAATATTTTTGGGCGAAATTGGATCAAATCGAAATAAGCTGAATGTTGGTTATTTTTGTAATATATTATAACACTAGCTGGTCCAAAAACGTGGCATTCAAATTGTCGAATCTCAAACAGAGCTTGAATTTCTCATGTAAATACGGTGCTATATTTGAGGCTTAAGAAAAAAATACCTCAAAGAAATTCGAGAGGCGGAGATACCTCCCCAGGTTAACTAAATAAGTCTGTACCATATAAAACCAGTTTCAACTGGATATAACCAACTTCTATAAAATATTAACTGCGCAATTATTAAGAAGAACCACAGCCTTGCCAATAATAGACGCAGATTGCTTTATATACACATTGGACTTTGAATACAAATTAAAACGTCTAATTTGCTTATTAGCTACGTGCAAGTGAGACGACGCCTTATGTCTGAGGAATAAGGTTCATGACTTGGAAACAATGATATTTGTCAAAATCACATTTATAAGAACTTTATTAATTCACGATAGAAGTAACTTATTATAAGAGTAATTTCGTTTCAGCCGTACGGTAAAATGGCGCTTATTCAAAATTAAATTAACATACAAAAAATCTAAATTTACATACATACTAATTTTGGCATAAATCCTCTTACATTGAAGAATGATGCTCCTTGTCACAGCGAGTGTTACTATCTCGTCATAATTGGGCTAGACCTTACATTATCTAACTATCCGTTTAAAATAACGTATGGTCAAATTGTTTTATAAGTTTGACAAGTCTGTTTGTCTATGGCATAGAGCTCTTAAAATGTTTTTTTGGTTGAATGCTGACGCTATCAAGATATATGCTATTAGTAATCATTTCATTGCCTATGTTTTTAAAAGTCTATCTTTTACAGATCCGGTTTATTTAGTATTGTGTACTGCTACTTTGTTAGAATTTTTTAACATGATAGTCTTAAGCTGATGGTTTGCGGGATCCCCCTCAGAAATTTGCAGCAGATGTAGCGTGCTCATAAGAATAGTCTCAATGAAAGATTTTAAATACATGATGATCAAAGTCACACGGTAATCTTAATAAGTGTCGGGAGCTACTTAAAATATTTAGTTTTATGATTAGGGACTTTGTTTTCTTCATCTTCATTCATCCCTGTTAATAAGAACGAAGTGTGAACAAATAAAGTGTGTGACAACACCCCTTTATGTTAGCTAAGACCACACAAACCGTAACGATGTCAAAATCAAATATATCGCAGGCATAAAATGAGTCAAATTTAGGTTTTCGAAATAATAAAATTTAATATTTTTCTTATTAAATGGCAACACTTTTATATAATTATACTACAAATCCATCTAGCGGACCACGTTCGATGGTCTATGTTCGGAGGTCCGTGGGACCATTGGTATAAGGTTTTTTAAATTACTCTTCTTAATGGGTTTTTGAACCTTAGAATATGTATTCGATTAAAAAAATAATAATAAGTTGTAGATTTACGAAAATTGGAACAGTTTTACTTTGAAACAGTTTAACCAAAATTGGTTTGAATGAGATAAAATGTAGTTCTTAAAAAAATATATTTACTATTAACTTTACGACCATATTAATGTAAAACTAGATAAAAATATCACAAATCGTGTATTCTTTTTCATTTAATGTTTTCTTGTGTTTTATTTTCAGTTTAAGTCGAATATGACGTGTGAAATTAGTTCGCAGTACCTAACGTACGACTTTAAATTATTATCAGATATAGGATGTATATGAAATTTAGGGTAAAATGCGATACATTAATCTGGTATCTAGTATCAGTGACCCAACAGGACATATAATGACGGATAACAAAACTTTTAAAAATTAAACAAGAAACAATTTGCTGATAAGTGAACGCAAAATAGTCAACATTTCACAACCTCTATCTATCGCAGTACGGTAACGAACACTTGTTTAAACAATTTTAATACATTAGTCGTATTGGTTGCCTTTACCGGACACTTAATTTGTTCACCATATTTGTAAAGTAAAATAAAATAACAAATTGCAAGTCTTCATAATCACTTCTGATAATTAGAAAAATTAACACTAGTCGTAAATTTCGGGTCACATTTATAAGCTAAATTTATGACTTTTGGAGCAGTAAAATAAACTAAGTATCTTAAAATATAGTAAAATATTCTAAAACTATGATATGTCACTTTTTATAACCTTGTCTAGTTTTAGAAATTGTCCACGTAACAATTTTAGAGAATATCAAAAATTAATACTGTAAGTAGTAATATAAGGAATAACCTTTTGACATTGTGATAAAATCTAGAAAAATAAAATCTGCCTATAAATTACTATAGATTAAGTGAAAAATATTAATTTATATGCATGTATATACACACCTTACTTAATAAATCCATGGGAATAAATAATTAACAACAAAGAAAAGAAATAAAGCACCACAGACACTAAAAGAATTTAAAAATGACGGGAGATGTCAACCTTAACACGAGAGCGTTGCGCGGGAAATACTGAGGGCTACATTAGCCACAGTAGATACGATGCTCCAAGTACGTACTTGATGATTTTATAAATTATAAGTTCAGATAGTTTATCATCGCGTGGTCTGGGCGTTGATTAGATGGTACACAACATTATTAATATTGAAAAATATGCGCACGAGGAGTTACTTGTTTTCTTTATTCATGATGTGCGATTTTTAACTTAAGGATCATTATATAATACAGAATAAAAATCAATACTGAAAAACGTTATCATCCCTCATGAACAGTCAAAAACATTTTGGACTGCATTTGTACAATCCAACTACTCCGATCACAACACCTTTGTGTACATAGATACGGCGTGAAGTTTTGAACCGTAGCGTACAAAGCAGTCCTTCGTAGAAGCACGTGAAGTGTTGACTCGGGACAAAAGACGCAAACTCGCGCGCCACTCTCCACCACAGATTATTTTGAAACCCATCCACAGTTTAACGAGATGACTGACGATTTTTTTTGTCGAATTCATAATCTTTGACTGCGGTTGACAATTTGACTCTGGAATAAGTATGTCTGATCAGGCTATTGGTTGCTTTAAGTTTTCTTAACGAAGACCGTTGAACGCTAGGTCCAAATATTTTTTTAAAATACTTGTATGGAACGATAAATATGATCGTAAGTCTTTTTAAGACCTTAGCCCGAAGATCTTTTTTTTTAATGTGTCGCACCTTCGGGACGAAAACTATCGTCTCGAAGGTGCGACATCTATAAGTTTAAGACATGATAACAGTAATTAAATACCTAGTCTCATCTAGTGGCATCTGAATTGAAATCCAAAAAATTACTTCCATAGAATGAATTTTGTTGCTCTAAGTAAGCTTCGAAAACGTGAAATGGTTAAGAATTTATGAATAGTTTAATCGATCATAATGTATTTCGAATACAATAAGCAAAAAGCGCTTGAAGAGGCTGTACCGAAATGTTATATGGTCAAGTGAGCTCCGTGAGTGTTTGTGTTTGATCCGCCATAACCGCTTCGCTTTATGTTACTTATAAATCAAGTATACGAAATGGGACATCTACTTAAAAATGCTATAAGTACACGAATCTGCTGTACAAACTTCAACCTTCTATTAAGCTTCCCTTAAAGAAGTAAATTTAAATGGGTAGCAATTTCAAAAACAAAAGAACAGAAGAATATGAATTTACTTCTTAGCTGTAATTAGGTTGTAGTTCAACATAACTTTCACGTTTTCGGGAATCCAACAAGCTTCTTCTTAGTCACTCACGACCCATATTCTTATAAGTGCACTCGTAAGTGTTTTTTATTTGTAGTGTGTATGTATTATATATAGTATGTCTAACATTTTTAAAGTTACTTTTTGCTCGTTGTCTAACCACGACCTCCAAATAACAAAGCGAAACATAATTACGCTGCCAAATGTGATTATTATAATTTGTTTTGACCAAACAAAACAGAATACAAAAACAATGCAATAAAAATCGTGTAAAAATAACAATCATGTCACTTCGCAAAGGCACTCGCGTATGAATGTCGAAACCTACATCAACATTTAATTCAAATGTTTATTCTTTCTGTACCACACATCTCATAATACCTATGATGATCACGATTCGTTAGATATTTACTTTCCCAGCAATGTTATTGTTTGCGAATTCCGATCAATTCCAGGTAAATTCACCTTCGAACGGCTTACACGTTATCTAAACATCACAAACATATTACGAGCCTCATTGTCAATGACGCGAGTTTTTTTTTATTAGGTATGTGCATTTCATTATTAATCGATTTGTGTACAGCTGGACAGGTCAAAGTGGGCCGGTCTCTGTAGTTGGGGGACTTAAAGAATAGCATTACGGTATGTCCTGCCCAAGAGGAGACTAAAAGGGATCTTCCGGAGTTGGGGCGGTCAAAGTGGGAGTTCGGAGTCCAGTCCACGGCCCTAGTAGTACGACATTGTGAGCGACCTCACTAAAAATTTGTTGGATCGAACTATCGAGTCTATCAAGAGGTGTGTCTGATAAAGCTTTGTGCTCGCGGATACTCAAGAGGTAGGTACAATTCCTCGGAGTCCCTGAGCATGGTCCTGTGGTTTGATAGGAATACCACCGAGGGTTTTTGTGATGTGTGATAACCCGGTATCACTAGTGCATATTAAGGATTTTCCCCGCGTAAAAAAAGTCAAAAGGGCCATACATCTATAAGTATAAGCACTGGTGGTAGTCAATACTGGCCTATTGCAGATTTTCACAGAATGTTTTCTCTATTAGTCAACGTTTCAAAATTCCAAAAACCCTGGAATTTACTACTACTACTGCTCGGAATATAATACTAGTAATTCGCTTCCACTACATTCTACGTCCATAAATACGAGACACGGCCACATACCCAAATATTACGTAAGCCGAGTTCAAAAAACTCCGATATATCGGTAGCTCATTAATGGTCGAAAGTTTTGGACAAATATTTAAACATTCCGTCTCAATCGTAATTACCGAGTTTGGTCGCGGCGCACAAAGACTGGTAGTTGATATAACAGCGCATTTATTTTTCGTGCCCGAAACAGAGGAGCTCATTAGAAACACATCGGGGTACATGTGTAAATAAATACGCATCGGAACGGTTCGCCCAAACATCTTCAGCGATGCGGGCGGATGACACTGCATACGAGCCGCGTGGACATTTGTTGTACATTAAACTAGTAAATGCTGCTTTGCTGACGTAAAACGAGATTAACTTTAAATTAAACAAAAATCCATTAGACTATCATCTATTCAGAACCACAGGGTTGAATTTCCTATAATGAATAAAAACATTTAATTATTCTTGATACTTGTACCACCTTTATTAATGAAAAAGACGGATCTTTAAATGTCCAGTAACTCATAAGCCTACTCCCGGCCGAGTGCGTAGGAGAGCACTGACAACAAGTCAGGAGCCGTTTCAGGTTACATCTCATATACAGCGCAAACAGGAGACTGTGGATATCACGTGTCATAGAGCAGCCACAGGGTTCCTTAGCACGTAACTATTATTCTTATCGTGATTATTCTGGATAGCCAGCGACAGATTTGTATGATGATGCCAAGTTCCTCTTAGCCGGTAACTTCTTAAATGTTTCAAAGAGTTCGATAATAAAACATTGTGATCGTCAACTGCGTCTCCGTGAGTTGCCTTCCATTCTTCAGGATATAAACTTATCTACTCCATTTTTGCTCTTTTTTTATTCAAACAAGTGCCAATATTTTACGTATTATACCTATATCTCGAGTTCCTGAAGAAGTAACAAACCTTACTCTTAATAATGTTTAGCTAAAATAAATAAGCCTAGTATGGAATTATTCAAAATTTTGTATTAGTGACAAGTTATCAAATGTAATGTTAAATGTTCACGTATTCACTACAATCACTCGGTTATTTCCTAAAATAACCGTCCACAAGTTGTAAATCGTTAAGCGTCAGAAGTGTTCCTACGGGTTATTTTACTTGTTACCTTCCATTCAATGTTGATCACAAGCCTTTGTCAAACGCAAGACAAACCACTCGACGGTTGATTCGAGTGCTGGGTCCATTTCAAGCGTCCATCTCTGAGTGATCACTTGGAAATGGCTCTGTTTGTCTCCTCGTCTGTTTGTCTGTTTGCTTTTACATTCTTTTAGTTGGAGAGCCTCGACCTGCCATCTGACCCTTGAGCTCCGAGACAACTTTCGTATTTAATAATGCCAGCGATGTTTTGTTTCGTTCAGACCGTGACAAGTATATTTGACATGCTGTTGTGATGATAGTCACATATCTACGGTTATTAAAGTCCTGTGTGGTCGCTTACAATGCCTATGAAATAGTTAATACCAATTAAAACGTGTAATAAATTTTATAAAGTTAATTGGCTCAGAAAATAAGTACTACTTATTATAGACTTAGTCACAAATTATCCAGAACGTATATCTCGTTATTTAATTCGTTAATCTCTTGTATATTATTTAAAGGCTAGTAGTAATAGTTGAAATAGTAAACGATGGAACAGTGCGTGCTTTCTGAATATGGAGTGCTTTAAAGGTCCCTCGGAAGGCAATTCTGCAGCACGTAGCGACTAACTGACGCGTCGGATTAGGTTAGCGCGCAAAGGCACTATGCTAATGTTTGAGGCAGCTAGACTTCTATTTGCTTTGTATAACATTTGTACACAGAATACAAATTTAACTATAAAGTAATACACTTTTTATCAGGGTGCATTCCACCGTTCATTGTCGACCCATGATTCTACGACATTAAACAAGACAGTACAATATACATATATCTCAGTACCACAATCGATCCGAAACATAAAATTAAAGCCTACATTTGAACGTAAAGAATGCTATTCCTAACAGAAGGAGAAAGTAAAACATATTTTTGAGGACTTTCATACACGCAAACACAAAAAATACTAAGACAGTTGCCATTTACAAAACAGACCGCACATTTTATGTAAAAAATGAATTTATATTCGAAGAACTCGTAGTGTAATTTCCGCGGGCGTAACTAAGTACCTACCATTTAAAAGACAGACCCTACATTTCAATGTAAAGAATGCTTTTCCTATGGGAAGAGCTTATAGTGTAATTTTCGCGCAAGTAAATGTCGTGTTTACAAAAATTCGAGGCTCTATATTTTTGAGAATATTGATGAACAAATAATGATGTTGAATCGAGGCTTAATATACTGAGACAGTTGCCAAATTAAATTAAAATAATAAAATGCTATAATACATTCCAATGTAAATAATACTTTTCCTATTCGAAGAGCTTCTAGTGTAATTTTTTACCGCACTTTTTTTGGAACGCACTACCTGTAAATCTAAGACAGCCCTGCAGCAAGTATGTCTTTAAAAAACGAGTTCGTGCTCACCTT
>DWGW01002234.1:0-10037 GCA_018247775.1 Udranomia orcinus
ACTGTAAAAATATAATATATTATTATTTAATTTATTATTCTATTCATTATATTAGTGGTAGAGGAATTAAAAAGTTTAGAAATCTTTTATTATAAATAATGAAATAAAAATTATGCTGTTTCTTTGGAATATTTTTTTGTTTAATTGAGTAGGCTTCGAAGGTAAAGAAAGAAATAAGGAAAAAAGAAGTATATTAATTATTTACAAGCAGCATATTACTAACTTGATGACAAACAATATTATCATAATGTAGGGTGAAATAGTTAAAATGTCATATTTAGCAATATGAATGAGGCCTTTGCACCAGTTGGTTCCAACACTTGGCGAAGGCATCTGGATTTTCTTGCCAAATATTCTAGGTCGTGGTTTATACTAATCGTTACTTACGTAATAAAGTTCCTTAACACACATACGAAGTTAAATTTTAAATTAAGTATCACGCCTTGTACAAATTTGCGATATTTCAAAAATAAATTAAAACTGATATAAAAAGAAATTGATTTAATAATTTGCTTAACCTTCAATCGTTTTTGATAACGGAATATAGAAGAATACTAATACTAATAATATATATAGAGCACGCGAATGCTTATACATTCTTCATTTTCATAAAAATATTCTTCATAAAACAGAGCAAATATAACAAAATTAAAAGTGACAAATTAATAACGACTTTGACGCCCGGAAAACAAGAATGGAAAGAGGGGACTATCTAATGGATCGCTGAAATATGATCGCATCGGAACGAATACATTATTCAAATTTAAAGACAACGGTATTCTTATACGTATTTTAGCGGACGCCGTGAGCACGCTCGGATGAAATGTTTTCGGATGAATATATTTTACGCTACGTTAGGATTTGAGAACGAGCCAAATAATCTTGTAATCGCTGCTCGCAAACGTTTCCTTTGTAATTGTTAAGTTGAACTAAATATAATCTGCGACATTCATGGCATCCAAGGAAAGCCAATTCAAAGACAGAATTAGGTTTAAAGACATTTATTCTCGTAAAGACTTACATTAGTCACTTACATGAGAACATTAAAGTTACTTAAATCGTTATTATTAATGCATGTTCGATCATTATTTTATTGTTCCAGAAAATAACTCTTGATAGATTGTGCATTTGGTTCAAATACAACTAAATCTATAATATAAAAATAATCAAAATCACTTATAGTTTATTATAACTCAGAATTGAATAAAATTGTTCCCGTCCAGTAAAATAATGGACCATCACTTATTTTTAAGATCACTTCTCGGTGTTTGATATTGAAATATGCTTTATCGAAATGGAAAAACTATTCTTAACAGAATTAATAATAATTATTTGTAATGAATTCAATTGCATTTTTATAAATGACACGAAACAATAAAAGTATGATGTTTTAGAATAATAATGGATAAGGCAGCATCACCCGTTTAATTTTAAGGAGAGGTGTAGTTAACGGCGCACGTAAATGCAAAATAGGCATGGATTGTAGTAATCTATTGTAGCTAATCTATCTCAGTGAGTATATAATTTACTTTAGATGGCTTAAACTTTTTTTATAATTATAGAAATCCGTTATAATTGCAACTGCGATGTCATTATAATTAATCTTTTACAAACAGAACAGAACGCCATTATTTAAATCCACTAGTCGGTTACCCCGTCCATTAAATCTCCGTACCATATTTACTAAAAGCGGAATTATCTCAGTAATGAGAATAGCACATGTTTACTCAACTAAACGTGTGTTTGGTTTTGTTCAAATTATTTGCCATTGTATTCCCAATCCTATTCATTGGAATAGTGATCTTGAGAGGAAACACCAGGAGGTTAGAGGTATATTTGGAGTGTCTGAATTATAACGTGATACACACGGATGGGATGTTTAATGAACATTATCCGTGTGTCCATTTAAGGATTTTGTAATCCCACATTAAACATATCAATACACAAATATTAATACTATTACATTTAATAATATTATTAACGTGATTTCACTTCTTCCATTCTTCTTACATTTGTGTACATCTAAAATTTATTTGTCTTATTTAGATTGTATTGTCTGTGTTTCGCAATAATATTACAAACGACATTACCATTCCAATTTCATACTCTGTTTTCTGTTTCTACGTCTCTTTATTTAAAACACAGTTTTCTGACATACAGTATAATTTGTCCTTCATTCATCTCACCACTGTGTCACATAAATAATTCACTTTGTCATACACGAACACATTCCCCTCAGCAAACATCTATAAGTGTTAATGACATGTCATTACGAGTGTTTGTTTGTGGAGGTTTGTCTACATAATGCACCATTTTAATGAGAACTTCTGTTACTCCTTTATCGGCGGCACTCGAATCCAAGTCCGTGAGGGGTGAATCGAAGAATTAAGAACGTGAAAAATATTGTCTTCATTGTATGATTTAATTAGTAATCTAAAGGCACGTTACTGAACAAGATTGTGAAGAGTGTATTTTGAAATTGACACATTTACTGTCGAACTCAGTGATCTAACAAACTTCTACACTTTGAGTAATTACTACGTTTCTGCTCAGAGTGTAGTATTTAGTGTTTTAATGTAAGTTTACAAATATTCAATGAGATTATGAGCAAAGCGACTACAAAATAACAGAACGTCGTCGATTGCCAATAGAAAGATACGCTGAGTCATCAAAAAAGTTGGATTTTTCTAATGAAGATCGTGTTAATTATAAAATATTTGATAAATACAATGATTAAGAATATGGAATACTGAATACCCATGAGTATAAATAATAAAGAAATGAAAAATAAGTTAAGCAATTAATTGAGACAAATGTATTGCACTTGTTACTTGTCTCATCATAAATAACAAGTAACAACAGAATAACGTTAATAACTTTTTTTGTGTAAAGTGTGTTAACTAAACTTGCATAATTTTGTTTCAACACCAAAATAATGGAAATTATTTTCCTATAACACTTAACACGCTATTCACAGCATTTCAGAGAGAAACTGTTCCGATATCTACATTTATGTAATACAATGTAAAACGCGTTACATTTCTACTAAACATTGCCACACAAAAAGAACTATTCAGTTAATCCACGCTCATATCCGGAATCGTCGGAGATTTTACGAAAACGACAATGATTGTGAAAGTCAAACCGCTGCTCGTGACAGCATACATTAGGGATATTTACGGCGGAATCGTAATAGAAAATGATGTCAATAACAGTTAAAGATTTCTTTCTCACTCTCCCTCTAGGCTCATCACAATAACAGACGTTGGGGTACTATTAACTGCGTTACCATCCGTTCTCGACGATGTCCATTGATTAATGTTTTATGACTTTGGGACACTTACGACTTTGGAGTAATTTCGATTTAGATTAGTATTATATTTATGCTTATGCCGAATTTGAGTCATCAACATATTTATTGTAATAACCTGATTTTAATCTTAACTTAACTATAGAAAGGAAATTGTGTTTAACAATAATTGCAATAACGATCATTAATTCATCATCATCATTCTAGTTGAAAATATATAGTCTTAATTTTGTTCCTATAGTTTTGTTAGAATGTAATTGTGGATGTGTACTGTTTATATTTAACTTTTGTTGATTATAATTATATAGTCTAAATACACAGATACACACTATGGTTTTGTGGGGATGAATTTAAAACTTTCATCAATTACTAATATTACTGTTCCCAATTGTTAAAAAAACTAATATTGATCACTCGAACATAAATACATAGTAGGGACATCATTTTGCTTTACTGTTGCGACATAGACGCAGCTACGGCGATGGCCCGACGATATATTTACGACGCTGGTAATGGATGATTTCGCCCGTTAACGGCAACGTGATTCTCTTAAATCTTGCTAATTGTTCATTATAAATCAGCGGGAAGCGGTTCAATTTTCTTTCACTTAGCGCAATATGTGTTTTTTAATTTGGCAAATCGTTGCCGTTAGGGTGAATCTATTTTCCGTGTGGGGTGAACGTTGAAGTAGTAATACTAGTGGAGTATTTAATATTTGAAGCTACGATTCAAAATTTCAGCTATCATCCCCCTACCACGGTTCTCTCCATAAATTCAGACACATTCTACCCGTGTTAATAGTGAAAATGAAACAAATATTAAGCCCTTTTAATTACTGACAACGATCGACAATTTGTCATCGACAACAAAAACGTAGTCTATTCGTATCTGTTTTTCCTACCCTAAAATTATCGGAATGGGCGACAATACGATACACAGAGTATACAACAATTTTATGAACATTTTTACTACCAGAAACAAGAACAAACATCTTTTATAGTTTGTTTTATGTAACTAAGAGATGATTATATCAACATAACATAATGAAGATCATAACCATTAGGCACTTTAAATATCAAACATTTCGACGCAGCAGAATTAGTAACAATGTAATTTATAACATCACTTGTGCCTTCGTCACTGGTCATTAGAAAGTAACGTATGAATTGCTTCTTAAAACGTTGGAAATAAGGAAGTTGTTTAACTGCCGTCGAGGAGTGAGCAGCGAGATTAAAGTATATTTATCCGTCGAATTTAACTTCCTTGTGCAATAAAGTAATATAGTGTTGATTAATTTCGTCGTAATATTAGTCGGAGTATTTATTATTGTTTGTTAAGATGACAGATAATAACGAAAGTCATTTGTTGCACGAAATCCTGAATCCATACCACGACATAATATGAATGATAAGTTAAAATTTCTGTTCTTGACCTGAGTGTGTCTATGATACGCGGGAAATCCTTGTTAAAGAGCGGCAATGTCACATGACATTATATAGGTTATTAAATTTAATTTCAATTAGGTTAATTAAAAATCAGATATGATATATTGATATATCTTGATTAATTTGAATATTGTGTGCTAACAATATTTATTCGATTTTAATTAGTAATTTTTGTTATTAACTTCTCGTGTAAAAAAGAAAACAAGAAAACTGATAAAAAATCAGATTGAAGTAATTGTGACAGTGTGAAAATCTTTCTTCATATATCTCATCCCAGTGGAGCAAGTAAGCGGGCTCCGCCACATGTGACGTTTTACGACACAGTTGTAAAAGTATATGTCGTCTTAAATGAGACATAAACAGAGGGACGTGTAAACGTATGTCGCACATTTATTTTATTGGCGTCATTAATTCCTACGCTTTTGCCGCGTCCGGAACAGCCGTGGCGCACTTAGTGCTTTGACCAATTGGTTCCAAAGACAAGGCGTACAGGTCTTCTCGTGTTATTTATATTTTACGACGTGTCTCCACGCGTTTTTGTATCATTAATTTTGTATTGCTCTCATGTTATATTTACTTCATGCCAAATTCTCTCATTTTTATTCTGTGGATATTACTTGCTGTATACATCCTTGTTAGTCTCATTAATTAATTTTTTATTCATGGAGGATAAATTTTAAGCATTGTCGGAATCGACAGAAATAGGTAGTCCTTAAATTTATAAGGGGCAGACACATGTAAACGGTTTTTGTATACGTTTCATCAGATTTTTCTTGTTCTATTCGAGTCAAATGTCACTTAGTAAATAATTTCGCTACAAACCAAAAATATAATAAAAAGAATTAAGTACAGCGTAATCTTTTCCACTGATTTCCTAACGCAAGTGCAGAACAATAGACTTAAAACAACGATATCTGTGCAATAATTAGACATCGCTGGACATGTCTCGCACTTAACCGTAACAAGTCTGATCGATTGGTCGTTAGTAAGACAGTGATCGATTCTGCAAACAAAACCGTAACTATCGACTAATTTATAAATGCTTGCCGCGATCAAAATACCGCGGTTGTTTTTGTCTGTCTAATTGGCGTTAGTAATGTGCGCTGTTAATGGATAAACTGGTTTAAAGCTTTCTACGGCTTTATTTAAAGGTAAACTCACAATGACATTATACGCTCCTGTCACATACCATATTGTATACGTCATTGTCTATATACATGTCACAACATATTGTATATCTAATATCACAGCACATTGTACACTTAAAATTAAACTTCTTTTGTTAACATGTAAAATGTTTCATTATTTTAGAATAGAATAGTATTAGAATTTTGATTTTGAGATATATTTTACTTCGTAACGAGGTTTTGACGGAAATCAGATTAAAATTTCTCTTGTTAAGTTAATAGTTTGTTGGTCATAGTAATTAATTTTACATACAAAGTATGGTTTAAATAAAAAGATTTTATAAATTTATTAATAATTTAGATGGATTAATCCCATCAAAATATTTAATACCATCATTTAAGGCAGATAAAGTGTTGTTGTTAACAGTTAGCGATTTAATCCTCACCTGAATGGTTTAAAAGTTATGACAAGTAAATATATTTAATATTAAATGGTAAACTTTATTACTTAATGATGTCAAATATTGTTCTGTTTTGGCATTTGTGGACGAATTCTTGGAGGATTTACCGATTTTTAACGTGGGCGGAGAAGCGGGCGGAAGCCCACTATTAATTCTAGTCTATTAATTTTCTTAAAAAAAGTTGTTTCAAGACATAGCAGAGACACCATTATTAGTTTTGAAATAATTTGGATCTGCGATAAGACACTAATTTAAGTTAAAAACAACATCGGATTAAATCTACTGATTAGTGTAAGTCATTAAGCAATTCCGTTCTACACCTACATAATGATCTTTCTAATTTATATGTTGTTAATGGTTTGGTCAGACACCTCCTTAATGGCATACTCAAGAGTTTTATTAATTAAGACTGTCACAGCAATAGAAATATGGCATTTATATACTGAATAACATAATTTTACCAAATTATGTCTTGAATAAATTAAATTTTGATTGCATTTCAAATATATCTACCGCCCACTTTAAAATAATCTTCGTATCTGTCTTTCAAAGATCTTGAAAAGTATTAAATAATTTTTATGTTTGTTTATAGCTATTTTTCATTTTATTTTGATAGTTATGGTTACTGACAGTGAGATTGTGAGTAAATAAAAATGTACAGCTCTTGAAGTTCTCCTTATATTCTTATGATTCTTATGTGTATTATTGGTTAGGCGAAGCAATCCTGAGGCTAATATATTCTGTGTGAAATAAGTCAATATTATTATATTAAGATATTACCGCGCTAATAATAATTTTTATTCATTTGAAAATATACAATATTTTTAATATTTGACAATATTAGGCGTTACTTGCGTTGCGGAAATCCATGCTATTAAATTAGCTTATTACTACTTCGCAGCATTCCGGTATTAAATATTATTATTATATTCGTATATACCTTTAATTAATGCAGTACCGCTCTCCCATTCTCTTAGAACTCATACATACAACAATTATAAAGTTACATATATATATACCAATACGTGTTTCACACCAACACATCATCGGAAGATTATCGGAACATCATCAGGGTTAAGTTGACTCTACGACTGATTTTGCGAAATAGTAATAGCCTAACTTAATAACATTTATAGTGTCATAAATAAAACATTATAATACAACGTATAAATAGATGATTTTGTGGATGATAAAATCTATCCAGTTTATAAGGACTCTTAAGTGAAAAACCATAACCATTTAGCTTTATGTCGATATAACACTATTATGTTATGAGTATCCGAAACTGCTTTCGAGTTATTTAGTGGAATTAATGGTGCGCGAAAATTCATTTTGGAATATTAGTAATGTAAGGCGATTGTAGAAATATTTTCTGAAAATATAAGTTTTTGTTTATTAAAATACTTGCCCTAACCCACGGCATCGCTCGCGATTAATTTATTTATTCACCAAAAACAATATTTTTAGTAAGTATGCAAGTAAGACGAGTGTAAAAATATTTTCTGAAAACATATATTTTTGTATATTAAAACAGTAGCTCTTACCTACGGCATCGCCCGCGATTAATTTATTTATTCACCAAAAACAGTATTTTTAGTATGTAGTCGTCTTACAGACGAGTGTAAAAATATTTTCTGAAAACATATATTTTTGTTTGTTAAAACAGTAGTGCCTACGGTATCGCTCGCGATTAATCTATTTATTCGCCAAGAACAGTATTTTTAATACAAAGTCTTCTTGACTTTTTATTATACTCATTAATTTTGTGCACACATTTACAGAAAAATTTTGACTCCTGTATCTTTGAAAAGTTTGAATACTGTAACTTGTTTATCAAATACGACATACATAAGTGACCATCCAATTTATACTTTATCAACGTTTAACATTGTACATTATATTTATTAATAGTATCACTAGACATACAAATTTAAACGCCATCTCGTTTGACAAAACTCAAAAAGGTAAATAAGGTGAAGTGAATGTTTAGCGCAAAACATTGAAATGGATTTAAAATAGAATCCGATAGCCACCGGCTGTGGTAAAGAGTTGATCATACACAAATTTAAAATGAAATAGAAAATTATTTAGTAACACATTACAATACATTACATTAATTAGTTCAATTTCTCATATACCAATATAATATGTGGGGCTATGAACAATGAGACTTTCAAGTGATACTCAACATTCAGTGTGAAACAATGAAAACCACAAATCACCGCTATCGACGCAGCCTTATTCACTGAACTCATAATCGTTAATAGTCTCGTTTAAAATAATTAAGCGTTAATTAATGCTCTCAGTTTTTTTTTCATAAGTTGCCTACCGTTGTAAATTGTACACGAATAACATTTTTTTTTAATTTTATAAACTTCTACGTCAATCCACACTAGAATTTTTTTAACCCCTCCAGCTAAGCTCAAAGGCTTGTGTTAGAAGTGGGTTTACATTACTTATATTTAAAAATATAAAATTTTATATATTTTGCAATTACTTTTTACAAGCTTTCACTAAACTTGCCCTGTATACGTGAGTTCAGTCTTATAATTGAAGATCAAACTATAATGATTTTGTATTCACGATAAAACATCCCTAGTAGTAAATCCAATGTGGCAGCCTAATTTATCATTCTCATCACATGGATGGATGGATGAAAACTGAACGGTTTTCCAAGAAAAATCACAAAAACATCCCATACAGATATTAAAAGGAAAATTTCGATGAGAAAAATAAAACTAAATTAAGTAAACTCCTCTTTGACCTCCATGCATAATAAGATCAAAAGCGAACAACAAGACGAGTTTATCAGCGAATTTGATCTGCAAAGGATTATACATGGACATGCATGTTGAATAACGTATCGTTGGGCGATTATCGCGATCAATTTTAAAATTACTTAAATACTTATCCGAGCATACGATCTCACACCGCTATTTCGAAATAAATTCGAAACGAAATAACGAAAAACAAACAAGTGAGTAAGTGAATAAAGCAAGTTGCGTGATAAGTCGGCTTTTACTGAAAACTGTAGGGCAAGTACGGAATTAGTAAATTGTATCGTAACGCTATTGTTGTTTGATGATTCAGTATGATTGTAGTATAAAATGTTATTTAAAGAGAAGTAATATTTTACTAACTTATAGAGCACAATTAACGATAAAGAATAATCTAGATATTTATTAGAGATAAACTTTTTAGTTATTACGTTTATCAAAAGTATAACTTATTAAGCCTCGGTTTTCACATTTCTCATAATTATATAAAAATGAGCGTATTTATTATATACGAGTATCTTCAATAAATAATCAGAATCTCAAACATTTCATATTTGTCATAGTTTAAATTAAAATGAATTTCTTGCCAAAAGTCCTTATTATATTCTGCTGCTTAACAAACCCAACGAAAATATGTCTTTCGTCCAATATTCAGTCTTCTCTATTCTTGTTCAGATTCTTTAAACTAGAACACATCTATCAGGTATTTGTATGGTTAATATCTCATTCGCTTTTCTAGACTGATCATTTGGGGTGTACCGCGTACACGTCGAAAAGACTGAACTCGACTGTACTCCGTGCTAGACCATAGTGGCGTGTTGTTTCACATTTCACGAACTAAATTCGATCAGACAGAGCGTGAGCTTCACCGGGGAAGTGGGCTTAAAATACAAAAATGTCGACGCGTGCACGGAAAT
>DWGW01002235.1:0-10034 GCA_018247775.1 Udranomia orcinus
CATTCAATACTATTAGTGATACTATTTTTTAAAACACTGTTACTAGTTTTTATTTAAATGAAACCAATTACATTAAGGGCCAATCGTAATTTACATGATTTTTCTTCGTCACACAAATTACATGATTTTTTTACCCCTGCTTCGTTCATGTCTCAGCTCGTCACACTTTTGAACCCCCATCCTCTCTAGTGTAACGTCGTTAAATAAATTATCTCGTTAATAATTGTTTAATATTTTAACTGCTAGCAACTGCTAGGGGCCCCGCGCATTTAGGGTATGTAGTAACGCTTTCTGACCGTAAAAAAAGTATCACTATAAGAATATATAGAGGAGCGTGTGGTGAAAATATTTTTTGAAATTGTTCAATTTAATGTTTTAAATCCAAAAATCAATTGCCCCGTTGATATAATTTGATGGAGGCCCCCGCACTAGCTTAATCCACCACTGTTATTGATTTTTACGTAAATAACATAAATAAACATTTTGTTCAACTACAATGAATTATTTCACAGCTAAATTAATAAATTGTAAAAAAAGGCTTTCTATATAAATAATGCTTTCTATATAAATAATTCTATATATACGTATAAATGAGTTTTCAATTCTCGAATTCGCAACAGGATATTTACGTCGGTATTAAAATACGCTCGCATTAAATGTACATTATTGTATTGTAAATTGCACTTAGAGAACAATCTGAAAATGACGGTGCTTTTTAGAATACACAGATGAATTTGTAACTTGTTCAGAGTGTAAGAAATCGTCGTCTTACGCTGAAGAATGGCGCGATTTCTCTGTGGTCTTTCGCATTTTTTTCCAGGAACTTTGCTAATAAATGGTCCTAGATACACAAGTAGCGAGGGACTTTCATTAGTGGTTTAGTAGTTGAAGGTGGCTATCTGAAGTTTATCTATTTTTATTACGGAAAATATAATGTGCCTGACTCATGCAATTCTTACTAATATTTAAATGTAAAAGTTATTTATTTATTTAAACTTTATGTACCACACATAAAATATGATAACAAAGGTGGACTTAATGCTACAAGCATTCTCTGCCAGTCAAACCTTTGGGAGTGTGAGAATCAAAAATGTAAAATGGAAAGAAGAGCGGAAAGAAAAAAAAACAAATAAATAGAAAGTGGTGATTTCAAATACATACACAGATACATACATACATACACATAAATACATACAGATATATATATATATTTAAAAGTTACTTTACCTGTTACATTTTACGTCTAAACTGCTGAACCGACATTTGACATTTCGCATGGAGATATATTGTTACTCAAGGAAGGACATAAAATGGCGAATATTTTTTATAGTCTGAAATCGCAAAATATTATGCAGGCAGAGAAAAGCTAGTACTGCATATATATGTATAATGTACGCGTGTTAGTTTAACTAAAGCAATGTTTCTTTCTTAAGAGAAATTAATTACAAAGAAAGCGTTTAACCGAGACTTATCCTCTGAGGAATTAATGCTCATACTATTGAGGGCGGTTAAAGGTGCAATCATACCTTCTGTTTACAATGTTACGATACAATAATTATTTACTAACAATATAAGGAGTATTTTTTTCTTAATATTGTGTAATATTGCACAACATTATGAAAAAGGCTTTTGTAAATTACCTGTCACCTGTCAAACGTACGAGTATATCTACATATGGGTCTACGAAATGTCGATCATTAACACCCAACGTTTTATATAAATACAGTTGTCGGCCAGAAAGCTCACGTTAAACTGTTGCTTTAACCATCGAGATTTACGAAGAAAGCGACATAAACTATAGCGGGATTATCCGCTCATAAATTACCAGACATTATGGTAGCGAATGTAAAACAGTAATTGGTAGGAACGTTTTACAGATTTTAACACAAGAGCTTTATGGATCTCTGAAACAATTTATGATTTGATGCATTTAAAGAAATAACTTATAACATTTTCGACTAGTTTCAGAGTAGTGAGAGATAGTAATATGAAAAATGAGTGATTCAGAAAATCAATAGATTAATGCTTAAGCATTAAATATCGCCCTCCTTACCTTGCTTGAACGTGTACGATTTCAGAAGGTGAGAGAACATTTTACAGTTCGACTCCGGAGGTACATTCATTTCCGTTTTCTCCACTACGAAGGTTCTTCATATCCAAAGGAAGCAAAAGTATTATTCAACACCACATTCAAGGTTTTACATTCGGGTTATAATATTACCAAGAGTAGAGTTGGTGCCTGGTGCGCAAAGTTTATAGACTACGAATGTAGGGTAAAGTCTTGCTTAGATCATCCACAGTCATTGCGTCGGCCACCATAAGATCTGCCGTCATCAGAGATTCAAGATTAGTATATATTTTTGCCTAAAACATTGTTAGAGATCGTATTGTATTGATGATCGTGAGCTGCCAAGTAGATAGATAAGAAATCGTAGAACAGTTCGTAGGCCAGTTTGTACAGCTCGTAGAAGAAATACGATAAGCGGTTTCTTGCATATTTACAGCGACCCACTAACCTAAGGGCCTGATCGGATGCTTGTCCCAGAGGAAGGTGCGTTTCACGGGAGACAGGTACGAGTCGCGGATGTAGGAGGGGCTGCGGTCCCATCGCGCGATCGGTCTCAGCTCCGGCCAGTCGTACCAGAAGGGATCCCGAGTGATCGCCGAGATCGGCAGAGACGGGCTCGGGTTGAAAATGTCAGCCCAGGGTCTGCGGCGGAGGCCGCCAGCGCTGAACAACGGTGCACCTACACGGCATATGCCATCATTATTGAGGACAACAGACACACAAGCTGCTCTTCGTCATCGCCCACGCACTGTTAATCACCAAGCGTGAATGCTGCCAAACTTCTGTTATGTTAAAGTTGGCTAGTAAGTCTTAGTCCAGCATAGCTTACAAGATACACAAATAATACCCAGATGTGACATGATATAACTATTTACACTCTATCAACGCTTATGTAAGACATATTTTTATATGCCTTAACAATGAAGTCGTGTCTTGGATAGCAAACACTGACGTATTGCCTTACTTATTACACGAATCACATCTCGATACGATTATTGGTTTATTAATCGGACAGAATGAATTATTTTTCGAAAAGTATGATTTGTAAAAATAAATAATGTAATCCAAAATATCGTAGCTATTATGGGTTACATTTTTCTTAATTCAAGTCATAAGATTGAGACTAATTTACAAGCTATGAAACATGCATGTAACGGCACATTTTTAGTAAATGGAAAGAACACATACACCTTGCAGGACAAAAGTGGATACGTCAAAAGTAAGAGCGTGAATCAAGATGTCATAGGTCTTATTCACTGTTCAGTTAAAAAATTAAAAGGGTAATAAGTATCTAATATTCAGCAAAAGGGGTCGGAATAAAGTTTCGACGGTAGGCTACTAGTGACTACCACACGTTTATTAATTAAAGTAACGATTAAATTTAAGACACAGAAGGACGTGACGAAGATACAGGTGCGTGGGGTCTGCTGCCCTTACCGTCGGAATCGAATGCGACCTCGCATTCGCGCGGAGGGCTTATTCTTGGCTTCACTGGCGTCGGGGACTTCCCTCGGAGTGAGCGATCAAAATCAGCCCATTTTTCGGCTTCAGCGAAAAATGGGTCCTTTTTGAACACGTCCGATACCCTCGATGGCCACGCTCCTTCATGGCAAGTCTCACAATCAATACGTCATTTATTTCAACAATTTCAAAGACAGTTTAACTTAAACAGTACGTTTTCGAAGTCTTTTAAGAGTGTAGTGTTCGCGAACACATATAGCGGACGCACTTATTAGAAGTGATCATTCCGGGTCACAGTTGCCTTGCTTATATACAATGCAGTTCATGCACATGTGCTAGAAGTTATGTATGCACACATTTGGCCATGAATGTCATGATAACGCAATTTTGAAAAAGTCTGCAGAACAACGCGTACAATATACAATATACAACACAATATGTAACACATACATCGTTAAATCGAAATGAAAATGGGTGGGTACTAAACTACTAAATCAAAACACGGATTGATCTTTTATATTTTAATAAAAAAATATGAATTATGTTAGTTTATTAAATTTGTACTGTAAAATTTATAAGTTTTCGTTTAATTTCCTATATAACAATACATTAAAATTCAAATAATTTATTATTTTTTACAGATTTGCATACAAATGTCGTTATCGTCGACCTCCTCAATAATTCCATCCAATAATATAATTCATTGTCAATTTTTGCCCATATTAAACTACTTCTACAGTATAAAATTTTGAATATTTGAAATACTAAGAAATAATAAAAATAATTATATTCAAACTACACAATATTATTTTTGTAACATATCGTAAATTATTTCTTTTTTTATTGTAACAATAACATATTTTGTAAATATATTCTATTGGTGAACAATACATAGCTTTAGATCTATCCTCCACTTTATGTAAATTCAAATAGCATTGAATTTTTGGTGAGCTAGATCCAGATAGAATCAACAAGTTCTGAATTCTCGCTATCCGTCACGTCCAGAATGATCCAATTATATACGTTCCAGTAGAAGCTTTAATTGGATTCACTCAACACCTAACTTATAACGTAGATCAGCAGGATGGCTAAGATTTGTCCATTCGGGATTCGCTTCAATCAGTCTTTTCGAGACACTAAAGAAGACTTTACAAGGTCCAAGGCAAAAATCGAATGGGCCAACCTTGCGTGAACTTAGACTATCTTCTTAGACTAGAATGATCGTGCAAAGAAATTTTTAGAATTTACCTTTTCCCCAGTGAGGTTTGTTATCCGGTTCGTATTCGATGCCTTTAAGGCTCTTGGGCTGGAGAGGGTCGGAGATGGGGGCGGTCAAGTCGGTGATGGGGTATGCCCGGTCCTTAAGGTAGAGCCCGTAGCGAGAAGGATACAGACGGTCGATAGCAGCGAGTCTGTCCAGATGTTCTTGCCAAGCTTTGTGAGCGTCGAAGGGGTCGACGCCTCGTCGCACGCGCCTCGGTACATGATAAACTAGTAAGAGAAATAATCTATATTGAGAGCATGTTTCGTGCGACCAGTGTATACTACAGCAATAACCATTTTAGATAAAATTAAATCTATAATTGTCAGGAACCAGATAGAACATTAGATCTGTTTCGTGGGATCTTTATTATAACATACTTGCAACGATCAAAGACAATTTCAGAACAGGATGTGAAACGGAAAATTAAGATCAGATGTTTATTATGAATAATTAAATTGGATTTCAATCATAATTATAATAGTGAGTAAAGTCAATTCAACACGTTAAGTTTTATTTAACAAAAGGTTAAAACTCGCAAAGCAAAGGCTTTAGTTTAAATGTTAATCATGATAGGGGAATGACCAAATCTAGTTTTATAGAACTCACCTCTCATATGGCTGGGCGACTTGGAAATGTGTTGCAGATTGACTTTTGAATTAGGGCATGAGCGGAAACTGAATTAAACAGGTGTCACCTGACAAATGCTAGAAGATTTACAAATGTTCTCGATAAACATCCATGGATATCCAAGTGACGATGAATAGGTATACAAGTGTAAGTAATGTTATGTATAAGAGGTGATTTCTATTAACTGACATGCAATCATGTAAAATGATCGTTCGGACGCAACTTGCAAGCATACATATAGTATTAATACAATAGTGTTTGCATCTAGCACGTGGATTATGCACGGAACAGAACGTCAAAACTATTTCAGCGATATTATAATGACACCATTAATAAATATATGCATTCAATGTGTTCGTATGTGTAAATATATACAAAGTAAACTTGACACAGTAACAACTAGAACTGTTTAAAGTGTTTAGAAACGATATAAATATTTTTATAATCATTACGGATATCTGAATGATGTATGTATGTAAGACACCATGTAATGTTGATCGGTTTGTCATCATTTGAATAAATCTTCAAACTTTCGACAGGGTCCACGCCAATATAATTGTGCATAAGCTTTATTAATATAAAAACTGTATATAAATTACATTACAAATAAAAATTGCAAAAGTGTCGTAGACATTTAATAACTTGCTATGATATTTAATTACTATGGCTGATGTTGTATGCTGTGTGATCTTTTTTTTAAGTATTCCATTTCGACACAGCAAGATAACAGAATGTTATGTTTGTTAAAAGTATTTGTTGCGAGTAACTAGTTGCTAGACTTTTAACGATCTATTTTAAACTCCTCCGTAGGCTTTTCATGCTGAAACAATTAAAATATAATGCCAATGACGATCATGGTCGTAAAAAGAAGAAATTGTTTTTAACAAAATATTTTTTTCTTCAAATGAGACACGGCCACGATACGTGAATACGATACGTGAATATGATAGAACTGATAATTTCAAAATTTGTACAATGTTTGCATGGTCTTTACAATATATACAGTTACAAATAAGGAAGTGTTTCCAATGGCTTCGATACTACAAATCCTTAGATCATGCTGATCAATTATTGTGGACAAACTCTTGGCAGTAGCCAAGTAGTAGAGTATCTCGAGTTATGCACAGCATTTGCCAATACAAACCGACTCGCGGTTACTATACGAGTTCCATCTGTCAACACGTAGATCTATTAATACTTTGAACCAAGTCACATGTGTGCAAACTCACTTTCAGTCAATGGTAAATAAAAGCAATCAATCTTAGTGCTGCGGTTAATATAGCTTGTAATGGATATTTAGCACTACTGACCTGGCCTGTACCGATCGAGGGAGCTAGGGTAGTTGTGGGCGTAGATGGGGCGGGGGGAGTATCCGTAGACCTCGCGGTGGACTGGCAGGTAGCGGTAACCAGGGACGGTGATCCTCTCGGCGGCGGCGACGGGGTCATCATAGATGGACTTGGTGTAAGGGTAGGTGGACAAAAGCTCAGGGAAAACGCTGCGGCGAGATGGCCTGTACCTCTCCTCGGCCCTGATGTCTTCTGATCCTATATAAATGATTGAAGCATGTATAATTTTCGAGATTTTGTTCTGACAAAAGTTTTGGTTCTGCTTGGCAGCATCTCATTGAAATTTTAAGCAAGTCCTATTCACTTGAAGGTTTTATTTATAAGGTAAAATATTCGAGAGCTATGATTTTACTTGAACTTTACAACGATTTACTGATAAGCTAGCTTACCCTTTAGAGATCGCACGAAGGATTGCCAAAATCTGGCTTTCTTCGATGCCGTCTCATTTCTGCCAATCATTTCTAAATGACTTTTAAACATTTTGGCAGTTTTTTGTCGTGCTCGTGTTCTGTAACAAAACAATGCTAGTGAGATATTTTATAACTGGTTTAACCATTTTTGGAAAAGCATGTTTATGCTGAGGACATTGTATGAACTTGTAACCTTGCGTTAGCTTTAAATATCTACAAAATGTAAGTCCAGGTGACATAATTGTATACAATAGCGTGCTCGTTTCTCGTAAATAGAGCAATGACGTATTCAGAGTTAGCAGCTGGGCCACAAATAGCCGTCTCGGTGGCTGGCTGCCGTGTCGAATGGCCCATGGACTTGGCTGACGGCCAACCTCTGGTCGAGGAGTAACTTGAAAACGGCCGTTTTTACCAATGTTTGATCATTTCTCAGTTATTTTAGAATTCCATGCGACCTTGTTGCGATTTCTCCGCCGGATATCATGGCCTGCCGCAATTTGTTACATAATTCTCGAACTTAGGGACATGAAAATCAGAATATAATGACTACAAAATTGCAGCGTATACCGTCCTTCCATATAGATAATATTTATTGTTTAAAACTCAGCCACATATATTTAACTAATAACTTTGTATCACACCCGCTAATTAATTAAATTTCGCTTAGAACAAACTAGCTTGTTTATGAGACATGCCATGTATTTTACATTGGATAGAGGCGAATTTCCTGACGTAAGTTTCGCAGATAACATTAATTTCAGAAGTAGTCTAAACTTTCCACCCACATGCACTTTTCCTTGACGAGGCGTGCCTAGTATTATAAATTACTCTGTTTAATACATTTGCGTCACCGCTTTATATTTAGAAAGAGCAGGCTCGCTATTTATCAAACTTTCAACTCGAGATGGACGGTCAGATATACCATTAGAATGAATCTTCTGCTTCGACTAACGGTTTACTGCTCATGACTTTGATGTATATTGATTACCAAACGTATGGCAAAACGTATTGGAAACGAATATTAAGTGCTTTGTAAATGGCACAAACAATTTATTTGTAGCTATCCTATTGGGATAAGAAGTTTACGGAACTTTTTTATTTATATTTTAATTCTGATTGGAATTTAAACCAAAAGGAAGTTTTGCCCAATTGGGGAGTTGGTTGAGTTCCCCAGTTAAAGGAAATCGTTCTTAGCTCTGGGATATGTATATTCATTGCACCCAAAACAATATTTATTTTAAAGTTTATTCTTTTAAAAATATGTTAATAATAAATAATAACATAAATTTTCGTTTTAAACTTTTAATTATTATCCAAATAATATAAATGATAATTAACGTTCCAAATTAAAATTGTAAAAGTTATTATTTTAATAACAGTACAGGTACTTTTATTAATAAATCATAGCTTTATAAGATTATAGTCTAAAAATGTGTAGTTTGTTTCAATTTTGTTTTTAAAAATAACTTCTACAGAATCGATCGATTTCCGTTGTGTTCAATAAACATTACCAGTTTATTTCATTATCAACATCATTCATGAAACACTCCAATATTAATACAAAATATGAACGATACACACAAGGGCGTGTACCATATTTTAGAAATCGGTGTAAAACAGTTGTGAATCGAAAGCATATTATTCGGTCAAGAACGAAGGCCAATGTCAGATATATTTTGCCATTTTTATCTGGATGACCCATATCGTAGGCGTGGACGTTTACATCTCCTTGGTGGAAAGCCAAGCGATGTTGAGGTGTATTGAGAGGTAACGTGAAAAAAACGCTATTGTGAAACGGCAACAAAAATACACTAACGCGCGTCGATTTGTCGGGATTGCAAATTTGGCTCGCGTTGAGAGCCGCCCAAAATAGTCCGGCGGGCGGGCGGATCGGATTCACAGCATTCCCGGATCTCGCCGTATGTCGCCGACAGGTGGGCCCTCTACCGGCTACTTTGCACTCTACACATATTCGGTCGGTATCGGAATTCATGCCGAAAATTCTTTCTGCGGCCAAGTTTAAAGACGATTCTTGTTTTTTGTCATTTTTTGGTCTTCTTTTTTTTTAAACGATGACGTTAAGACAGACTTTTATGACGTTAAGCTTATGTTAGTATTTGGCCGCAACAATTTTTACTGATGGGCACGGATTTTTGGTCATAACCGTGGAAGACCAGGGGCATATTCCGCCACTCTGCTCTTGCGTGTTGTTAGTATTTTTTCTAATTAGAAATAATTTATTTGAGTTTATATTTTGACTACTAGTGTTATTCTATTGGATTCTATTCTTCTTCTATTGTTAAAACTTTACAAGTGGTTGACGGTTATTAATTAAACAGATATATTCCAATTCTGTCCAAAAACAGAACAGAATAAATAACAATATTTAAACTTGAACACTTACTCGCACTGAAACTGTTATATAATAAATACAAAACACAGTAATGAAGTAGGTAATGACTTTCTGTCGGACACTGTTAAACCAATGGCTGACTTACGTGCTGCAGAACTAATATTACCCTCCCTGTTAGAATGTTGTGGTACTGGAGTAATCACTCGCGAGAATGTGGACTAGAGTAGGGGTACTACGTGAGAGAGAACAATTGCGCAACTAGAACGAGACGGCAACATGCACTCCGTGTTCACAGGTGTATCGCGAGACCGTTAGAAGCCTTCCACTTTTCGCACGACCCTCGATCGGAGCACTAGATTTGTATTAGACATATAGGCTCGCGTTGGATCGCGATTTCTTACCGATTAAAATAATGGTCGTATAATGTAAGCGGCTGTGTTGTGTCGTTGACGAGCCGACGTCGAGTGTCGGACCGGGGCGGGCGCGCACTGGCGCGGCCGGG
>DWGW01002236.1:0-10034 GCA_018247775.1 Udranomia orcinus
TTCCTTAGGGTTCGTGTTATGTAATCCAGGATTTTTCTTTGTCTCCACTCTTAATATAACGGACGACTTTTCGATCCCGACCATCTACCTACCTTACAAGAATAGTTCCGCCTCATTTAAAATGGAGTCTCCTCCCGAAATACATTATTCGTGACTTGGATAATATTCTTGTTTACTTGTAAACAGACGGAACGAGTGACCGCGTGCCGCTATTACGTATTCTGGACGCTCGGCCCATACTTCTTCATCATCTACGATTTATTGTACAAGATGCCGAAAAGGGGGTGTAAACAAATAATCTATAATAATGGGCTTGGCAGCCTTATTCTGGATAACTAGTGAAATATAAATGTCTTTATTACTCGGTTTATAATTTCACTTAATCTTATTCTTATTATGTAAAAATCTCTGAGTTCGTACCTTTATTAACATTTAGATTTTATTAACATTTTGTAAATGTTGGTGAAATGGTTGGGTAACGGATAAAATAAAATCGTATCTTATCATGCTTTTGAAAAAAACATGATTATACCATACAGGTGATATATATAGGTAATATTGATAAGAACTACTTTTTTTCAATTTATCTTTACCATTTATTACTTTATTATTTTTATGTATAATTTACTTTAAAACTATACATCAATTGATGATGAATTTGATTTGTCTTTATTTTTGTGGCCATTGATATTATAATTTAGATCAAATAGGAAAATCTTCTTTCAATATTAAGCATAATTAGCAATTCCCTATCAAGTTAATAGCGATTGCCTGCTAAGCGATGGTAATTAGCTAAGCTCTAAAGGTCGTTTGTGCTAACTAAACGCTAACAAGCGACCTCTTAGGGATCTCTAATATGAATAATTTAATGGCTTCGAAATTCACAGTCACATTTTAGTTTGAAGCTCAAATGCTTGATAGCAACAGAACAGAACTAAAGGGTTATGATGCTGTTTCGAATTAATTCAAATCTCACGGCCACTAGTTTCAGAGCAAATACAAATTCAAATCTTATTAATATTGCAAATGCTAGAGGTTTCGTGTTTGTTCCTGACTTAATGATCATTGCCTAAATTATTATTATTAATGAAAGTATATTTAATGATGTAAGAAGTAGCGGAAATACCTTAGCTCACAAAGACTTTCCTTTTCAAGGCTCTTCTTCAAAACTATATTCTACTGATAAAATTACTATTTTATTGCAATGAATGGAGAAGAAGTGAATAAGCTCTTTATTAAAATATCTTAATTCATCAATGTACTTTGTTTCATGCAATTTTCCTCTTGGACAACTTAACCCGATTTTCATTTGGGAACGGAACAATTACGCAAACGTCGATGTTGTTATTATTATTGAAATCGAAATCTGAATGACAAATAGCAAATAAATCTGATCGAGACGTTTCCGACGATTTTCGACGGAATGTTTCAAGCTTCCCGAACGAATCAAGTGGTTCCGCACCAATTAATAACGAAACAGCCTGTTATAAACGATTTCTTGGTTGCTTCTCGTTAAATTTTCCTTTGTCTTCAATTTGTTGATGTAAATATGAGTAGAAATTATTAAACGATCTTTGATTTCTGATGTTTCGTTCGAAGTCTTTCAAGGCTCTTTTTTAATGCTATTTCTTTAAATGCAGTAATATTTTCAAAATTCTCATTATTATCAAAAAATACAAAAATATTCTTGACGTTATAATAATTAGGTTACGTCTTCTGTAGACAAATATTACATTTTTTTCGTTCCTCCAAATTCCAAAAACAACTAAGATATGATTTAAATCTATGTACGCCGTACAGGCATACAAAATAAGATGCAGTTTGTAATAAACAATCACCGGGACATTTATGGGTTCTTAAGACAGAAACAAACGACCACATAAACAGCGGTATTGACATTTTCATAGCATCTCTTTTTCTTCACCGGAGTATTTTTATGGAAATCAGGTCAACTCCCAATTTTATATAGTTAGGATTTTAGCCAGTCTTATTTCCTTGTTGATGGAATTTAGACACGATCATATCAACAAACAACTGATTATATTGAAAATATATTTGTTTCTAATTTATATAATGTTTATAATTTTTACACGAAATTACACATGAGATTAATGAGGATTACAAATAAGACATGTAATTTTTTTCTACATTTTCAGGATTGAGGAGAAATTTTTATTTCATTGATTGATACGACAATACAAGTTTGTGATAATCCAAAAATTTTATATGAACTAATAAACCGAATTATTTTACGAGCTAGATGTTACCCTATATTTTGGACTTACATTGCGCATAATACTCCTGCAACAGTGATAATACTATCAGTAGGAGCAAATAAATTATGAATTTCCACCAGGATCGGGGATTTCGCCGCAGAATTTAATGCACAGTAAATTAATTTGGGTTCCATTTGATAAAGCCCATTTTGTAACATAATCACACCCCTATATGTACTATCGAAACATTCTATTATTTAGTTAAGAGCCAATATTGTACATTTCGCAATCGCAATAATTGAACTGCTTATGATTGTGATTTGACTGAAAAGAGGTATATGGGAAGATGTAAACTTCGATATAGACTGCAGATCTAAAAAAATAGTGATATTCTGAATTTTTACAGCAGTCAAATACGATGATACGACGAAGATACGATTTGTAGGAAAAAATCGTATCGTTTTAAAATGCGACATCATGCTGCTTTATAAATAAACAACCCTAGCATTCCTCCATTTAACTTAAAACTATGGTATAAAGACAACTTATGGCGCTGTCATCATAATTATCATAAAAGTAGGATTTATCATGATAATTAAGCACTCATTTATAAAAACTGAACTCGTGAAAAATAAAACCGCAATTCCCATGAATATAGAAGCTAATTAGCTCTATCAATAGGTCATTCATGCTATAGTGGAGGCAACTTTGACCTTAGTGCTCAAAACATAAAAGCAGCTGGTCCGCTAACAAGCTGTGAATAAGCTTAATACAGGTAATCCTTAATGCTCTCGGTGTTAATACAAAATCGCGCTGGCTTCATTAAAAACTAAGAGGCTTAGTTGGATGGAGGTCGCAGCCTATTATGATCTCGTTGAGAGTCGAGACGGCCGTTAACGATATCTCTTAAACTACAGCTGCCAAGAGACCATTGCACGTTTGGCTTAACAAGCATTTATATTTCACGAAGAGCTAGTTTTTAGTAACTGTCAACGTAAGGGTTTCCAAAAATGTTACTAACGATAAAAGCTTCAAGAAAATGTTTTTTTTATGACACAGAGGTAGCAAACCTGAATGTGGGTATTTATCCACCCGATGGTAAGTAGTCTTGCACCCATGGATATTCATAATAAACCCAAAAGTAGTCTCCTCGAATCCTTTTAACCAGAGAGGCAAAAATAACACTGCTCTATAGGCAGAAATAGGTTTTCTAGCTTTTAATAGTGCCCACGTTATTTTCAAGCTAAATCTGGTAATTCTATGGAATGAATGAAATATGATCGAATGTAAATATGAAAACAGTAAGCATATTATTCCGTACATAATATTCGAATACTAATAAGCACGTGTTTTCTAAATATGTTCGCGGTGAGAGCTTGCTGGCAAACAAACTAAGCACATCATAACTAACTAAGCAAAGCCAGCACAAATTGAACTAGACCTTAATCTAGGGAATGAAATACTTTCGGTCACTAAGAAGGCAAACTATTTAAATGAAATATATTATCCTGCGCAAACATTGCGAAGGCTTTGTGCGTATAATATATATAACCAAGGGTTGTTTATTTTGGTGTACAAACATGTCCGTCCCTTGTGTAATTCCGTTATGGATGTGAGTGGATCTAGGAAGGCTTGTCAAATGACAGGACGTCTTGACGTATTCTTGAAGACTATACCTATGCATACTTGTTTTTGTTAACCTTAAATGGTTCTTGCCTTTCTTCATCTTCGGTAATAGGATAATATGATACACTTCATAAAATAATTTATACTAATTATTTTATCCCTAGGGACAGATTGTTTGTATCTAGGAATCTATATCCTTTTCTGTAAATAAAAATAATAGTAAAATGATTTGTGTTCAAAAGAAGATAAATTACTAAAAAAGTAGTTAATTTTTAGAAGTTTAAATAATGCGTATTACCATTTTTTTTCTGAATCGATACTGAAACACTATAGTATCAAACTTTACTTAACTTATCCACCTTCAAGTACCTCACGCATAATGCAGAAATTCAAACCATAAAAAATACACAGTGTTTTCAGCGTTCCAACGCAAAACAAAATTGATTTCCTTCTTCTTAGTTTAAGCCTGGGTACAGTATCGTCAATCAATCACACTCTTCTGCCGAATACAGTGTAGACCGAGAAGGAGTCAGAAGAAGAAATAGAGATGTCAGTTAATGTACACATAATGAAATTCCACATAGCTGTCTAAAAGCAAAACAAATGCTTTGTGCAAATAGCAAGGGTTATTTACTTTGGCAGACAAACACGACAATCCCTTGTGTATCCCGTTATGGATGTGTGGATCTAGGATAGCTTGTTGTTCGGCGTCTTAGAGTATCCTTCGCCTGTTTCTATTGTGCCTGGGGTCCTGGTTGTATTGGATTAGTATAAAGTTACCTTAAGTTTGTCTCGTGCTGACAAATTCACGTCACTAAATAAAACGTCTTTTATCAAACCTTAAACGGTTATACAAATTATATATGTAATTAGATAAGAAAAACTGTTACTTGTGAATCTCTTTATGTCTAGCCAATTATATAAAAGTTTCCACTAATTTGGTGGAATTAACTAAAACCGTTAATTGAGTTTATTTTTCACCCTAAAATTTGTTATAGCATCAAAACACGTAATGAAGATGAGATTGTTACTAATTCATTATAAAAAAGATCGAAGAGACAGTCCTATTTTAGCTTTGGTTTTACTCAAGGAGTCTGCCCCTAGATTGTCGGTTTCAAAACTAGATGGCGCTAGTTTGCCAATCCGCGCAATAGCTACACTGTGGTACTTAAGCATATTTACCAAATAATACTGGCACAATTCAGTTTCACAAAAAATTTAATCCTCAATGGATTTGGCCGTCTAAAGTACCGTTACAATAAAAACCCTTATTCAAATATCAATCGTAAGCCGAATGAATTATAGTAGACGCGATAGGCAATATCTCTTTATTCAAGGGCAGTAATGCCTCCGAGGCGGATAAACTCAATACACTTGACATTCGTTTGATAGATGACGACACGGCGATCTTTATCAAAGTCATATTTGACAATTTATCACTTTCGTTTGATGCGGCGTAACGAGCTGAGTTTTATAAGATTTCTGTCAAGAGAGTGTCTAATGATTTCTGGATTGTCTGTTTAATGAATTTTTTCAGCGCATCGAAGAGTTTCATACGTTTTATATCAATCATTGTATTCCGCGTGATGCTCAGTAGTCACTGATATCTGTAATAATTCTAGACAGGTTTAGAGTTGTATGTGAAAGAAAAGAGATGCGTTATTTCCCCTTGAAAGCTTAGTCGGAACGCCTTATTAATTTAAGCCTTTGCCAAAACTTGCATAGATTTGCCAACGTTTGCTAGAAATCATGAAAAATTCTACCATCTTCAAAAAAACTCATAAATATGGTAAAGTTATGAAACGGTTCGAAGCTTTTCAATAATTTAAGTAATCCCACCGTTACCTCATTTTGCCTTTAGCAATTTAAAAATTTAAATGCACCCGAAATAAAATTGTTCTGTTTCAAAATTTAATTCGGCATTCTGTATCGTGACAATGAACGAAAAATACAAAACACGGTTCCATTGAAATATTTTTATCTTCCTCTGGGATTATTTATATTTAATATAATTTGAAAGGGATGTATATCTCTTTGTGGTTCATTCGGTTGCATTTAAAATGTGTGGCAATACATATTTCCCCATAATAGTAGCAGTGTGGTCTGGTTTGGAGGAAGTAGTAAAATGGAAACACTTTGATAGATGTTATCTGAAATCGTCGGTCGTGCACAGTTTCTAAGCATCCTACTATTTTCTAACAAAATAGATGCAGAAAAATAAAAGAAACAAACGAAGAGAAAGAAAAAGGAAAATAAAGAAATTTATTACCAAACAACGTTTGAAAACAAAGACTTAGATTTTTGTAATATAAATCACATAATTATTTTACTATAGTAACTATTTCAAAAATCTTAAAATTTACAGCTACATCTACAGCTGTATTTTCTATTATTCGTTTCGTATATCTACTTTAAATGTTCCTGGTTTTGTTTATAAAAGTTATAAAGTCGTTTCACGGAACAATGAAGGTAGTGATCTCTTTCGTTTGGGGCCACGGTATCTATCAACTACAGGGATGTGCGAAAACTTTTAGGTTATCTCTGCATTTTCCTCATTTGACCATGAAACTTTCCCGCATTATTTACTCGCTATAAGAGCAGATAAACAAAACTACTAATAAATGTAGCCCCATTTTAATGTATCCATTAGTAAAATCTCTGTGTATTGGTTCTACGAAAAGCTAGGTCAACAATCTGGAAATTCTACACTCAAATAACAAACTGTTTACTGAAGCTTTAGATACTCTTGTTTCATCGCAAATGTCTAAGCGATAAATACGTTTCCGTCCATTAGGTAGCGTAATAGCTTTCAATAGTTTTCAATGGTACGACAGACGTATACAATTTTCTGTCTGATCAAGAGTCAATTTATCTTCAAGAAGTAGGGTCTATTAAGGTTTAGAAAAATAACTTTTTTATTATTTAAAAGAAGGCATATAATATGAATGAAAGGAATATTCTTAAATTTGATCTACCAGTACATTCAAACTAAGGTTGAATTACAGCAGTTTATAGGCTATTGACAAATATTTAAAATATCGAGTCCAGTTTAGCGCTGCATAGCAATATCAAAGTTCTGATTCAATAGTGAACTATCGTAGTCTTGTTCTTTGAGGAGATTATTTCAGAGAAGATTATTCGCGAGACCGTTTTCTGAAGTTAGAAGAAGAAGTACTTAGTAATAGAAGAAGAAGAAGAAGTAGAAGCAGTAGAAGTAGAGAATACGTAATTAGAAGAAGAAGTACTCCGTGTTCAGTATACGACAAACGTTTCACAGGTAAACTGCCTCTGAAGAGCTGATGGAATTGACGATGATGATTCTTATAGCCGTACTCTGGAATTTAGCCATCCTCTGGAGTAACACCATGCTCAGTATGGGATTTAATTCCATAATGTAAGTTCCAAACAACAAGTTCAGGAAACAAATACGACTGAGGACCGAATTATGTACAGAGACGTCAAACCCCACATCATAGCCGCATACGAAATGACCCACGCGACGCTCGTGCGGGATTCACTTATTCCGAAACAATCGAAAGTTTCGCGGGACGCAGTTGCTCGGGAAATTCGCAATTGGTTCGCGAAGGGAAACGCTTTGTTTTCCAGATATGGGAAATAAATTCTGGCCTGGAGCGGCGAGTTGCGGAGATTGTACGAAAAAGGCCCAAGTTAAATCGACTTCCGAATTGTTGCTCTTCCCCGATGTTGGCCCGATAGATAGGGTGGCCACTTAATGGGATACAAATGGACTTTCCCGATGTTCGTGTGACGAGCGTTTGCTGCCTGGGTGATCTTGAGCGGTGATCTCATATTATAACAGTTACAAAATGCAGAATAAAGTATTTCAAATATTTTGAATTGAACCAATGAAAAAATAAAAAATGACAGTTTTTTTCTTTATTTCATAATATTTTACCGAATTACAATACTTAGTTGAGGTTTTGTCCAATGTTTGAAGTTGAATGGTACTACAATTATTAATTGGTAAGTAATGGAAAATCCATTTAATCTATGAAAATCGTATTATTAATACTAAATACAGTATATAAAATTTGTAATTCTATCCATTCAAAATTCATTATAAAACTATTCAAACATAAATAACGAATAATACGAAAAGTGGAAATGAAATGAACTAGAACATGTCATTCAACATTAACCTCAAGAATATCTTTTAGAAATATAAAGCGTAAAGTATTATAATATGCTATGATACAAACATGGCACGGAATTCTTAGTCTGTCAGTTATATTTTGCTGTTTTGTTACACTAAGTAAGAGGTACGAAGGCCGAGGTAGGACGTGTGGGTTGATAGATGACAAACGCGCGCTAAAATATTAATGAACGAGGAAAATTGCGGGAATAACCGCCCCCAAAGCGTACAATTGTATGTTGGATGAATGTAACACGGGCGATTTTCCTCGAATAACGCTCATAATATTGCATTACTTTGTTAATAAATTAGAAAGTATTCTTAATGGCACTATGACCTTAAAAGGAGATTAAGTGAGCATGAAAACTATCGCATTATGCTTTCACAAAGATAGACTATGTTTATAAATGGTAGGTGGTTTCGGCTCGACCGGATGCCACTGGCAAATTCGCGAAAGTGTGCGCAAGCGTTCCCGTGACTCCGCTAAAAATATTTTCGATGGTCAGAGTACCGTAACAGAGGAATAAATGGAGGCCTCTTGATCCTACTCCTTACTGTCCCGACTTCTTCGTTATTTTATATTATTCATGCACTAACTTTTTCGATTACTTAAAATTTTGAAATATTGATTTTAAATTTTACCATCAATCGACAAATCTTAACAAAAACATGGTATCTTGACATGACTCAGCTTGACTTTCTAAAATCTTGACGTCTAAAGCGTAACTTGAATTTTGACAGAAAATATCCCATTTCCCATAAAATGATCGTCACACTTCAGATAGGGCATATCGTGAATTTTTTTTGGATCCACCTACGCGTATTTTGGGTCGGGATAGGAAGTTGGGTTATACTTAGAGGGTTTAGAGGATAACTCCTTTTGTAGTTGATAGGATAAAATGGCTTGATATGAAACGAAACGGTCGGATCTCACTCAACTATAACAAAAGTCTGGAGAGGTCGGAAGTTATTATCTGTGCAAAGAGCAAAGTTTAAAACGTTATTTGTGTGCGCAAAAAAGAAGAGGATTAATAATTAGATCCACGAGCGCTGGTACTTGCTCTTTATTGATATAACTCTCAGAAGCCACAGCAGTTTCACGTTAAAGAACCACTAGATGTAGCGCGTGCGGTAGTCTTGTCCATCAAAACAGGTAAAATGGAGTAATTTCGCTCTAAGAAAAGATAATAGGAATGTATTCAGTCCCTGGTCAATACAGCGGTTTAGCTAGAAGAACCCAGACCATTCCATCGCTTTCGCAATGAGAATCCATTAATTATTTCATATATAGAAAATGTACTTTTTTGTTTCTACTAGAACATCGCCGTCACTTTATTAATCATCTTGAAATCCATGCAGTTGAATCGTGTTTTAATAAAAAAAACGTATAAAGACATTGTTTTCTTCTTCAACGGTCCAACCTTCAGAATTTTAATCCAGTTATTGATTGGATCCATCTTTACTGACAATTTAATATCAAATGGTCCGTTTACATTGACTTTGGAGTGCTGTATAATATTTCGTACGAAGCCTTCGTTCCGAAGCCAGAAATTTATGACTGTTATAACACTCGCCTACTGAACGTATTTCACTTGGTCCACATCAACTGTTTGTTCGACTCACATTTTATTGCTAAACCACCTGAGACGTACGTACGGCATTATTTTGAGTGTTCCGCGTATACCTACCCAGCAAAGTAACTCGCTACAATGAACTGTTATATTGTTTCCCTTGGGATTTATGCGGAGGCAAAGTTTTGCAGCAAATTGTACGAATTCGGCAATGGATACATAATGAAAGTATACGAGTGTAAAGTACAGTTTTTATGCTTCCTTTTGAGTCCCACTGTTGGGCACTGGGTTGGGCACTGAGCATTCGCCATGCTGCCCCAATTGGTGAAAATTGCTTAGCGGCTAACCTGACTGTCAGATGTTTATTTGGAATCTGACAAGGTATTATTATCATCCCTCTTTCTTTCTTTTTTATGTTTCTATTTTCTACCCAAAGGTTGCCTGGAAGAGATCGCTGCTTTAGCGATA
>DWGW01002237.1:0-10034 GCA_018247775.1 Udranomia orcinus
GCCATGGACAGAGAGAGGTACAAGGAACTGACGGCCAACCTTCAGGAGTGAAGAGGCACAAGAAGAAGAAGATGATATAGATAGTCTTGTTTTCTTGACAGATGAGTCGTGTCACGCCACGCGCGGCTGGCTAATAAATATATTGGGTTGTATACAATAGTGCGAAGGACGTTTAGTGTTTAACCACAGAAGCGTCTCGGCCGTCTTCAATCTTCCGCAATTCTTATATTTCGGTTGGTCAGTGACGTCACACTAACATAAATGCGTACCGTTCATATTAGTATTCTGGGTTGCATTACAATCGACTTTAGTGATGTTGGACACATGTTGTTTTAGTAGTCCTTTTATTTTAGTAACTATGTCATTTTCGTCATAAGCAGAGATGGCGTAATAATTCAACAATATATCATATCATATCACATCATTGCTGAACGATTTTTCATTCCCGGAAAAAGTATTAGTCGTCTATGATGATCGGAGACGTCTCCGACGGCGTGAGTCGTAGACCCGTGAGTCAGGCGTGACGTAGCGACTCTCCCGCATCGGTCAAGTATAATTAGCTGTGACCGTTTGACGCCGCCTTATCACCACCCCCACACAAATCGCCCAGTAAACACTGCACTTGCCAATAAACTTTGGACACTTGCCGGGAACTCGAGAGTTCGTGTCAAACATTGGACAGTGACAAAGTTTTATATTTTTTACAAGTCATAAATATGTTGCTTATCTGACATCCATCTATAACGTAGACAACGTAATATACAATGAATTTATATAAATTCATTGTCATCATTATCATTATCATCATCATTATCATTTCCATATGGAAAGATAAGATAAACTTTGAACCTATGTGCCTTCTTTCGTCTTTTCTTATCGACCCTGCACCCTCAGAATGGGTTTACCGCTGTATTCTTCGGGTTATCTTCAGGTTAAAAGTTTTTCTTGTCTCAGCGTAGTCTCGCTATCTCATTTTTGTGTTTGAAATAGTATTTCTAAAGATATACAACTTAAATATGGATACGGCGCTGACTCTGACCCACAATTTATCTACTTTTAAAATTATCTGTACATTTTAAATTTCTTTGTATGTAGTTCATCCTATCAAATGTGAATCACGTAAGTGGCATTCTTATAAATGCTACTATAATTTGATGGTAAATGTGTTCTTTAGAAAAAACGAAGTAAAACAAATTATTATTCAAAGAGAGACGTATGGATAAGATATTTGTTTAGTACGATTATAGTTTATCGTTATCACGGATCAAGATTGAGCGCATATTTGCGACCGATAACGGAGGGGACCCGATAACGCTACGACAGAGCGAGATAACGAAAAAAAGTCTTAATAGTAACATATTTGCTCCATAATATATACCACAAGTTTTACTGTATAAAAAATAAGTTTCGTCGAGTTAAGTAGGTAATGTGGTTTGCAATTTGTTAATTAATTTTGTTACGCTTAAATAACTGTCCCAATCAGAACCGTTTCATGATTACTTAGTCAATTTACTTTATCAATTATACGCATACTTCTCGTATATTCTAGTAGAATATCGAGTGCATGTTAAAAAAATATTATGACACAAAACTGTTACATGGGAGATCATAGGTATTCGACTCTGTTTCTTTAAAGGTCCATAAATAATTTGTATCATAGGTAAAACGATTAAGTCCAAAAGGCTCGAAAAATAATAATAATAATCTAATGTGTATATCAATAAAAATAAAAATGTCCAATGTCAACGCTGTAATTTTGATTTATGCCATCGTTGTTGTTTGTGAGCGACTGTACATGGGTGGGTGTTGCGCAGGTGTTCTGCGACATCGTGGTGCGGGACGGCGAGATGGTGTGCGTGGAGCTGGTGGCGCGCGGGCGGGGCGGCGCCGCGCAGGCGGTCATCTTCCTCGGCTCCATCCGCTACGACGCGCTCACCAGGGTCTACGACGCTAGGGTGAGTCGCTAAACCGTTTGCTTGTGCCAGCGCTATCCTGCGGTACGCATGAAGATGGCTCTCCATAGTCCATAACGCGAAGGTGAGTCGTTTCTGCATGTCATGCGTGCCGTTTCTATCTGCGCTTAGTTGGGTGTATGAGGGTGAATCGTTCCTTAACGTAAGCGTCTATACATCAATTTCCTAAGTTCACAAATGACAATGAGCTGACAAATATACCTTATTCCTTAAATATACTTTATTTTTATACCTATACCTTATACCTTATAATTAATCCCTTCTTAGTAAGTGCACTTCTTAGTCATTGCGCAAGACGCTCCTTGTGACGTCAAGGGAGGACGTCAAAACTAGAACTATGACATCAGAACGAAACATCCTGTTAATACTCCAGACATTGTTGAAAGATTGCAGAAGCTAAGTTATCGAACATTCCGACAATATTCATTTTCTTATTTCTGTTTCATTTAACGCAGATTAAGATATTGCTACTAGTATTATAAAAATTGGCTGAAAACCGAATAATCACATCTCGTGATACTCGTGCTGAGGAGATTCGTTAACAATCTTTTATTACCAATTTTAGACATTGGTGAAATTTGTATTATCATTATATCTGCTAAATTATGTGGAATAGTAGAATGGAATAATAGTAGAACTTCTTGACGACTGTCCTCAATACATCCCCTGTCGCTGCAGCAATTGTCAGCGCCATTGTTGTATGGCTTGCCAAGATTAAAGATACCTGTTGTTATTAAGACCAAGCATGTATTGCCCTCCTTTAAATGACAGTAAGCTGACGCCTGGCGATGGTGAGTTAAATGAAAAATCAAGTTACATGTCTCACTTTGACATGTAGTTGTGTCCTAAATGTGTACGACGATGCACCGGCATATTACACTCAATACACTAGAATGAAACATAATTTCGATTTTTGATGAAAGTAGGTCACATCGCATTCATTGTTCAACATATTTTAATGTAGATAACAAAGAAGTAATATTCCGATTTCGTTCCTTATGATAATACGCATATAAGTACTTTGCGTGGGTTGATTCTTTTGGTTTTAAGAATCGAAAAGAGACGCGATTTCGACCACTACTTGTTATCAAACGTCATATTACCATAAGTTGTAGTGGATAGTCCTCTATATTAATTTGCGTAATGTATAAACAGTCATACATTATGTCTGTATTATAATTATTATCATTCACGCAAGTCTCATTGAACTAGAAGCGAATTATTTTTTAGCTACTTGCTCTGTTGCTTGGTGACCCTAACTGCCAATTACGAAAAAAAAAATAAAAAAAAAAACAAATATTTGCAAAATTATTAGTATTGATTTTGTGCTAAGCATAAATAAATATTAATTATACTGGATTGAAGCAGATGGCTGCTAAGAGAAATATAAATTGACTCATCACGGTCGATCGTACACTATCTGTAAAGACAGTTTCATTACTAAAGAATCCTTTTAAGTACAAGAAGTTCATTAGCGGCGGCCTTCGCTAATAGCGGCTATATTGTTGCGCAATTGAAAATTTATTGACAGTCATGCCGCCTCACACAACGAACTCATAGCCTTAAACACAAAACTGGTATTATCCTACAGATATTTGTAATTTACACCCACGAAATTACCAAATAAAACTACATTAAACACAAGTCTATTTCTTATATTTATCATATTTTTGCGCCATGTCCACGTCTTTTTCCTCAAATCTTCATTGTCAATTAGGTACTAAAAATATAAAATAGAATATAATTAGAAAATATCATTTAATTGGTCGATATCAGTCGTCCATCTTCTTTGTAGGACAGAACAACTTAGCGTCGGTTCCGTGATCTAAGAATTCAAGCTCACGAAGAGCAGCGAGTAGTTAGCATCGAATAGTTAATGGAATTTTAATATTCGCGCAAAAATCGTCATGTGTATATGTGTATAATTATGTATGTATGTACCCAAAGATGTCCTCGCCCTTTGCTCGTCTAGCATTACGTGTTCGCAATGGTTATAAGGTGTTTAATTCCGCGCCGGCCCCGCGCTCGCGCTCGCATATTTTAACGCCGATTATAAAACGGGCGAACTCACCGAGAATATAAACTTCGTATAATTTTAACATCTAAGACTTCCAAGTGAGTTTGTTTTTACGCTTTGGCGGCAACCAGATTGAAGCTCAGTATGAATTGGTGGACGAATCACCACATATGTACTTACATATGTAGCTCGTTGTTACTGCAAAATGTAGAATAAATTTAATAGGCATAGCTTTTAATAAGCATATGATATTGATGACAAGCATGTATTTCCCTTAAAAGGAAATGTATTAATTCTGGAGTATGTATTACAGATATAATGACTGTTTCATGTTACGTGTACGTCGTACTCGTAAAATATACTTACCTCATCAAAATCAGTGAGGTAAGTATTTTTACGAGTCTTCTTAACATAACCATTGCTTAAAGGTTAAGCTTATAAGTATACATAATCTTAAAACATGCCCTAGTTTGTGTAACGACTTCTCCAGATTACTTATTGATGGACAACGTTATACATCTGTCAGCAATTCAATTAAGAACAAATGATACATAATGAACTTATAATGTTATATGTACAAGGCACTTGACGTAATAATTACCTTTATTGGTTTAAAATTAAATCTTGTAAGGAACAATAAATGAGATTAGGGATCAATACTGCTTAACTATATTGCACAACTTGACTTTATTGAATGTAATAATTTAATGTAATTTAATGTAATGTATGCAATTATGATAGCACCCTCATTTGTAGGTGAGCATTACCGAATACATTTATTCTAACAATAACTTATAATATTTAACATGATTAACTATGATATCATCTCATAATATTAAAAAGTTCAAGCTTCGCAGTTTTAAAAGTCTACATTCGCGTAATTGTCCGCGCGTTGAGTTGTTTGCGCCCAAATTAGAAGATTGCGAGGTTCTACATGGCGACTATTGTTAAAATGTGTTCCTGTCCCATTAGTTGCACGAAAATCCTCGAATTCTGAACTTTGCAGTATGGGAAAAAAATGTAAATAAATATTAAATAAAGAATACCTAAAATTAGAAAAAAAAAATTTTTTTGTTTAAAGCTTCGTGAGTATACTATTTCATGTTTATTTCAAATACAACTGAAACCTTTTATCTCGTATAAAAAAGATCTAAAGTAGCTCATATTACCCATTCAGTGGCGTGAGCCGAGCACTGCTACAAGCTCCTTAACTATACATGAACAGGGTACTTCTGCGAGAACTAACGAGCAATTTGCTAAATTGAGAAGTGATAAAATCTCCCGGCTCTTAGTGAGAGTTGGCATGATTTTTAAATGAATGTTTTGATGACACACGTTTAATTGTAACAATGCCGCCGATTTTGACATCCCGCGCATAATTTGTTTGTGCTATTGTACTGCCTCGGAGACGGGTTGAATGAAAATATTAAAACGAACGACACAATATTATTTCATTTCATGAAATATATATAGAGTGCAATACAATTCAGCACTTTGCATTAGCAACGTGTCCGGTTGAAATCCTTGATGCTAAACGACAACTTCGAAGTCCTCTCCCAAATTCTATAATTACACACGTTCTATAATTATAACAATAATAGGCAATTGTATTGTGAAACATGAAAACGAATTTTAAAACAAAATTTGGTTTTGCAAGTCATGTCAGAGCGCACGCCAGGCGCCGTGGGTCGCCGTAGACGGATGCGTCTTGGAAGACATCGTCATCATATTATTATGATGAGTGAGAAAATGAAGTAGCATGTTTCATCATATTTAGTTCAAGAACCACTAAGTTGTCAACATATAATGCAATTCCTACTTATTTTAAGAACGTGGTTAGATAATAATCGGCGGCGGTTTTCCTCTCCCGCTTGTAGGTTTGTTTACTGAAACACGGGATGTGTGTTAATAAGTTGCAAACCGCCAAGCGGCTGGAGATAATCGTGTATTAATAATGTTAGATGACAGGCACATCTACAAGCTTGATGACATAATTAAAGGCTTAAACAATTCTTAAGTGAAGTTGGGTTCTAATTAATATTAACCACGGACAAAATGTTTTGTTTTGTTAATGTTTTTGTTAGTTTTTAACAATGTTCTTACGATAATTTGTGGTGCTCTTCAATGACATATTGTGGTTTGATGTGGATATCTACAGAATACTTTACGTAGCTACATTCATAGGTCTACACTAGTTTATAATTAAATTTTTAGCTTAGGTATCTTCATCTATGGTATTAGTCATTCTAACACATAGGGTAACAACAATTAATGGGGCAAGGGAACTGAACATGAGAACATGAGCTAGATGTCTAGTCAAGACCAAAATGGGGTTAACGGGGCTCCAAGCCAGCGCCGGAACGAGCGGTGACGTCACTCGCTCCGTAACGCCTTCGCTAAGGTATCTTTTCATTAAAATTAGTCCCGATTTGATTCTAAGGCTTTCTTACCAACTGTTGCTCAATCGTCAATCAATAAATTTCAATATTAATAATTTTGTTAGCACGCAACCGATGCTTAATTGTTTAGGTATGTAGTTGTAAAATGTTCACATGGCAAAAAGATTTCATTTGTCAGAAAAATAAGGTTTAAGTTAATGGCTAATCAATCCTAATAATATGTTTCTGTCTGGAGTCAGTTGATTTAGACGTTAATGAAACTTGCGAGTGATAAGCGTTTTTGAACTTTGATCTTCTAATGTTCAAATGAATCATGTTTGTTTGTACGAGCGTCTTCTTAATAACTGCAAACGGCATAAATATAGAACATTGTATTAATTTACAATTTTCTTGTAATTTTTCTAAATTATAATAATGGTCTATATTTACTTACTTCTTTTATTTCGGTATATTTTAATTAATGTCTTAACATTGGAGGTGATTTCATCGTCTACTATTTGGCACATCATGGTCGCTACAATACTTATATTGCCCAATCTTCCGTCACCTCTAAACGCTGTTAGTCTTCTCATTTAATTCTCTTTTAAATGTTGATTATGTCGTACATCGAGCACACGGGGGAGCCTTGAGAGCTGTTCTGTTCTGGACCGTCGGCAGCCTCGTCGTCGTTCGCGACATAAAATATAACGCGATTGTTAATGTACGGTCGTCAAGCGATAACATTCTTATACGACATTATTCTACTATGAATAGAATTTAACTAGTATAATAAAAGCAAGTCATCGTAATGAATGTAGGCATGTTTGCGTCGTGGCACCAAATTGGAAAATAATATTTTCGTAGAGCGTCACTGGGACTGACGTACTTTCATTACCTGCATCGTTTCACCCTGTCATAATTGTCGATTCCGAGCAACGTGTAAGTAAACCTCGTGATTTAGCGGAGTGAGTCACTATTGGCACGCGACCACAGGGGGTCCCGAGCCACGCGGGCTACCTCTAAGCGAACTCTCCAGTCGGTACGTGTGATGGTTGCCAAGAGGAAGTCATACGGTTCCCCTTTCGGTGTGATTTATTGATTGGTAGAAAGTGAAACATAACAGTTATTGCGGGCGACCTTCAGGGCGGGCGGTGGTGTGGGTGGTGGGGTGGCGGCGAGGTCGGGGCGGCATATCAACAAGTGGGCGCGCCGCCGCGTCGCCGCCGCGCCGTCGCCGCGCCGCCACCGTCGCTGTGATGAGGCGCGACACGTGAAGATTCTGTTTCAATAACAATCGCGAGATATTTACGTTTGTTGAACTGTCGTGCTCGTGTGCGAACTGTGTTGCTCGTGCTCTAACTAGCCGCCGCCCTTGGCTTTGCTCGTGTACTCACGATACAAACTAACAAACACAACCGTCACAAAGTCACAGTCAAACGTTTCTTAGAGTTAAAATACATAAATTATTTTGAACAGAAATGATTCATAAGAGAGAGATGTTACGAAAGGTGGCGTAGAGCGTCTACAACCATCTGGCATAGTTTAAGTCGTTATTTACTTATTTTGCTTATAGGTATACAATCAATCAAAATTGGCTTTCACTTTGTTAATTGAGTTTACAGGGTAGGTAAATTAGTTTCGTTACCCTAGTAAATTCTAAGAAGGTCTCTAAGCACCTTGGTCATTCAATTATTAAGAAAGCATATAATAATAAGAACTAGGTAACTGTGAGTAATGACTTCAAAGGGGTCGATGGTCGGGGACAAGTGTTGTGGAGAAGTCATTTGTGTTGTGTGGCAAGTTAGTGACTGCTGCGCGTGTGTTCTGATGTCGGGTCGTCGCCCTAAATCAACGAAATCGATGCCCCTTTTGAATTGATGCCTTTGTAGTGCAACTACACCATTTGCGTAACGTTCGTATAATTGTCTTTGTTTAACGTCAAGTGACTAACAATATTAAAAATAAACGTAATATAAATAATAGGTTGATCTCTCTCTGTAGGATCCGAAGCATGGTCTAATAATCACAAAAGAGATAAACCGCATTGGATTGGAGAACGTATCTCATTTTTGATAGAATCAAAACTTATGGGTTTTTGTTGATAAGGTATACAAATAATGAAATGAGCGAACGAATCGAATCAATTTTTCATTAGTTTTAGTAATAAAAAGAGGATAGAAGATACGCAGTGTTTTTGCCTTTAATTTGCCTTCAAAGTCACTTATATTACACACACTTATATTACAATTGTTAATTAGGGGCGACTGTGTGCCAGACGATCTGCTCTGAATTCAGGTATTTCAAAGAAATCGTGAATTGAATGTTAACGGAGGCTCTACTCTAGTTTGCTTTGTGCCCTTTTAAACCACGTGGCAGTCATCACTGTCAGTTTCAGCCGAAATGTACTTAGTGTGATAAACATTTATATTTTACTTAAGTTATTGGATCGCGTCGCTTGTTTAGCTCGTAGAAAGCGAATCATTGATATAAAAAAGGCAAACTAGTTAAAAATACTAAAATTTCTAAAGAGTCTATTGTGAATAAAACAAAAGCAAAAAAGCTGTCATTTTGTTGGCATAGTTTATTTTCAGCGACGTCCAGTATAGCCTTGGTCTCAAGCCTGCATAGTCGCTTGGCACCCTCTGAAAATGGTACTGGCGTGGCTTCTCTCGTTGTGGTAACGGCGTCGTTTGATCGAATACGCCGTGAATGGCGTACCGATGACATGCGACGCAATGTTTACGTCCGCGGCGTGTATCGGCGGCGCGCGGCCCACGTGCCCGTAATTAGCACCGGCCGCAGTACTACAGCCTACTATACAATACACGGCCTACTATTGTTTACTACGACAGCGCCTTGTTTCAAAATATTATGAGGTCGCTCTTTATGCTACAGCTATTGTTGTACGCCGTTGACAAATTAGCTCGTGGCCTGCGGCTGGTTGTGCTAAATTATGTTCGTTAGATGAAAACCGGAGGATTTTTTACAGATACGGATAATAACTAGATTCTTAGCATGTGTGTATAGTATCTAGGTTTCACATACATTATATAACTATATTTCGTAATTACATAACAGCAAAAACATGTTTTCTGTGTGTCAATGCAAGCCATCAGCGCAAGATGATGTCTAAATTAGATAGCAAATTATACATATATAATTATAATTATATTAAACAGCAAATTTTCGAGTTTGAAATATATGACATACAAGTAAATAAATAAACAATGTTAGAATCGTATAAGAAGTATCATTGAGTTTAAAGACACTTTAATCATGAAGCCATAATAATAAGACCTGTTGCTGTGTGAATACGCATTGTATATAGTAAATAACAAACGATAACGTCCTCTTTCAGTTTATTTGTTTATTCCGATTAGCCAGCTAAGAGCAGATATGTAGGTATTTAATTGGAACGTAATAAAATTATGTAATTCTTGGAAATGGGCCACCGGGTAGGATCTCAAACGTACGTAAATTATAAGGGCTACCAGCGTAATCGTTGGAAGCGTATCTGTGTGGTTGATTGATTTTTGAAAAGTGAATTTTGAAGATTGACGTATTGACGGTGGAAAGTAAAATTAAATTAAAGTTCATCAAATTGAATCCACATGCACGAAAAAATCAATATCTTTTGATTTAAATTTTATCATCTGCTGGTCTTTA
>DWGW01002238.1:0-10034 GCA_018247775.1 Udranomia orcinus
AATAGACATGTGGTGTGCCTCAACTATAAAGAGTAGGAGCATATAAATTGTATATAAATGAAATATATATCAATAAAAAATAAATATGTTATGTTATATTTGTACATTTATTATTACGTAAACATAATACTTGATGTTTTCCTTGTTTAGCAAACGGTAAATGTCAAACTATTTACGATTTAATTTAATATAGTTCTGGAATGCGTTTTTAATTAATGGCATTATCAGAAACGCAAAACTATTTATTTCCTTGTATAAACATATTATATTATGTACATCTACATTGAATGACTATCATATGAATGACCTGAGTCTAAATGAACATATCAAAAGAATGATGAGAGAAATAATTTAGACTATTGTTTGATCTATAAAATAATCATATTATCAATAACCTAGTATAAAATCTATAGAGAAAAAAATAGAAGTAAAGCAAAATATGGGTATTATTTAAATCATCAAATGATGGGGTAATGGACACTTATTTGTAAAACAAATTGGTTTCTATATAAGATGGGTATCAATATACGTGTTTCGCGGTGTAATCGCACACATGTACTAAATAACCAAATAATAATATTAAGTATTTAAATTGTTTACACACAACGGTTACGATGAATCGATATAGAGTTGAGTTGGACATTGGTTACATCGGTCACGATACAAAACCTTTTATTATTGTCATTCTGTAACTATTCCTATTTCTATAGGAATAGTTACGTACATTGAAGTAGAACATCTTTTGTTTTGCCCTCGCCACACATTTTTACACGTTTTTTCACTTTACTCAAAACGAAATCAAATTGTTCCCAATTGACTAACAATCAAATTTGCTACTTTTTTCTCTCGGAATAATCTAATACGTTTATCTGTATTTGACACTGACGCTCTCGTCAGGAAGTTAAGAGATAAATACATGTATTTTGGTTACACGATGTATCATAAAAATGTTGGTAGTGTATATTTTGTATATAGGTATATGTAGAGTGCATTAAAACGCGCAAGCTGGTAAGAGATAAATGTAGGCTACATACATATTTTGGTGACACGATGATCCATAAGAATCGTAAATAGCCTTGTATTTGTTGTATTTTGTATGAAGATATGGGAGAGATTTAAACGTACTAATTTCTACGAACAATGTTTGGAAACAGCATCGAAATATGTGGACAATGAATTAATATAATATAATAGCTTATTTTAGCAAGATATTTGTACAACCCCGCTTAAATATCTGCTTACACCGAGTGGAAACTATTTAATTTGAATTTTTGTAAAGGTATATTTTCTAAAATTATGCAAGCCTCTTATTTATAATTTAAAATAGATTCTTAACAGATTAAAGAGGAGTGACACGAAGTGCAGCTTACATAGTTTCAAGTTGTTTACAATCTACTTGAGGCTTAGCTACTGTACTATAAAGAACAACGTTAAATTAACAACATACTCACTTTTTTGTACCGTGCAAGTGCGGCGATGGTCACGATGTTGCCTGGGATGCCGATCATCATGAAGAAGATGCAGAATCCGGTCGCGAATCGCAACAGACCCTCTGGATGGTCCGTGAACAATTTCACCCTCGCCAACTCTTCATCCGTGCTGTATGCCGTAAAATTGAACCCACTTTTGTTTCCAGTCACTGCACTGAACGAATTATTAAATACACCCATTTCCTATCTGGTCAATACACTAGCACGTCACTCATTCACTGCAACTGCTCTTCGAGTGATGTCTGTTAACTGTCATTGCGGTGGTCGAGCATGAGTTTCCCTGATGATTCAGTTTCGGTGGACGACGGGTTTCGCCCGTCATTGATAACGGCGAGCTCTCCAACCGCCAGTATGTCTACGCACGTCAAACTACTCCACCTATTTATTGCTTCCCATTACCAGTTTGTTTCTCATTCTTATATTTATAATAATCGTTCCACGAAACGAAAGATATTCATAGAATGCTAACAAAAATAATGCTTCGCCTATTTTACAGGAAAACTATTTCAGTGGAATGCTGTAAACATCTTTCAGACAATGGATAAGTATTTGCTATATCTTTAATATCTAAATGCCTACGTTCCATTTTCGAGGATAAATCGTTTTATTCCTGCAGGAACGTTATTTTTCTCATTCCAACTTACTTTACAGTACATAAATAATATTAATTATTTAAGGTAGTAATAAATATGAGACTAACTGTGTACGTATACTTAATATTACCTCTATTCGAATACAATATACACCTGAATAGGCTACGACACGTTACATTTTCATTATTTTACTTTACAATTTATAGAAGCCAATACGAAACCTACTATTTGTTCCAGAAGTTCTTTTTTAATTTTCTCAAGTAGCACAATCCCGGACGGCTTACAATTTTAAGAGAGTAACTAAAACAATTCTTTATACAATCATTCTTAAACAAATGCACGTGTATATGATGTATTTATGCGATAAACAGTTATATTTCCCATCACGCACGCGTTTGTTCCAAAACTGAGCACAAGTCGTACACTAAGTAATACTTTCGTAACGCGAGAAAAGTTCGGCTGTTCACGATAAATATTTTTACGGCGGGCGCTTCTCCGAGACGCCTTCGCCGGGCGAACGTCACGCCTTTCGACGACACATGAGCAAATTCTTGTACGCTTGCCTATATTCACTCGACATCACGACGTAGATGATCGGGTTGATACACGTCGTCAGGTATATTAGGAGGTAGCCTGCTATGTTCGCGGCTGGGTGCGAGGTGAACTCCTTGAATATTTTGGTCAGAGTGATCGGCAAGTAACAAACCCAGAAGGACAGCATGATCGCCATTATCATTTTCAACAGTTTTCTGTCTTTGGGTGTTAGCTTCGGTGGTCTTATTGGAGCCGGTGAGCGCCTCAAGACTACAGCTGCTTGTCGAAGCCTTTTAGCTGTTTCGCCCCCGCTGGGGGTTCGTGGTTTAGCATCGAGAGCGCATTCGTCGTCATGTCCGTCTAATGTGTCAACGCCAGATGATGACGACCGTTCTGGTCCAGGGGTTGGGGGACAATGTAACGTAGGTGGCGCTAAGAAGGCCCTTCGAGGTGGCGCGACGTGGTTGACTCCATTCTCTGGACCGGGCGATCTTTCTAGTGCCGTAGACGCGGAACCAACAGCAGAGTCTTCTAGCCCCGTTCGTTGACGCCCTCTCCCTGGCGCTCTTGATCTTCTGGCTGCTTCTCTCACGATACAAAAAATCCGTGCATAACAAATGCCAATTGCTAGGCAGGGTAGCATAAAAGCGCCAACGAAGAGAAATTCTTTCGGTGAACGATGATTGCGATCAGGAAGTATAGAACAGGAGCCGATGGTGGGGTCCAGACCGAATCGGCCCCATTTTTCCAGCCACGTAGCTATTAGAGCTCCGAAAGAGAATATCCACGTGCTTGCCACCATCACAGCTAAGTATTTTCTTCTGTATAGCCTGTGGAAATAAAGTTAAGTCAGTTCCAAAGTATGTATCGTTTTTATATTTTCTATAATATATTTATGAGTTATTCGTAGAAAGACTAATGATCTAATCCATGTAAAGTTCTATTCCAATATTGAAAGTTTTAATGTTAATTTTGTAGTATTGCGCAAGCAACGTTATTCTGAAGGCTTCAACACCAGAATATGATAAAAACAATGAAATGGAACAGTTTACAATATTTCAGTTAATTAAAATACCATCTCTTGTCTGAAAAAGCGATATCCATTTCATCAGATTCCAATATTGTTAAAATTTGTGCAATATTTAAATATGATATAACTCGTATGAAATGCACAGTAGAGCTACTTTTATGAAAGAGAAATTCAGTAATCACACTCAAGTTACTGAAAATACTTTTATTTGTGATTCATTATTATAAAGTCAGGTGACTAGAAATATCAGTAATCAGTTTTAAAAATACCTCTACAAGAAGTTGTACCCTTCCAATAGTTTACAACGGAACACACACTTAAGATGTAAAGAAGAGTTAGAAATTATTTTCATACAGCAACATTCTTTAACATTCCTTACTGCGAGACTAAAAAACCACTTACTTAGGGTAGAGCCTTGGATGCGAGATCATCACGTATCTGTTGATAGTTATAGCCAGCACGGTGAAGAGAGATACGGCGACCAACGCGTACCGCGCCAGCGGAAACATTCTGCAAAGGGTTCGGCCATGCGCCCACGAGCGACGCCAGAACGTGGACGCCGCTAGCGGCAGGTTGAAGCAGCAGAATAGCAGGTCAGAGCAGGACAGGTTCATTATGAACACTGCTGTTGCGTTTCGGACCTGGAACATGAGAATATGTTAATACATCACTTTTGTAAATCATCTGTGCTTCCTCCTCTTCCTTTCCTTCCTCGATTCGATGCTGCTTTTGATAAGTATCCGGCGTTAAATAAGGTGAAATTGTATATGATGATCATGCGTATGTATTACTTTTGAGTACTAAGATGGAAGCCTGGTTTTGCCTACTGGTGTTATCAGTTCTCACACCAAAAAACAATTATAGAACCAGTCGCTTCACTTTCTAGAATAATCTATAATGGTAACATAAAAAGCATTCATGCGCTCAAAAATGACGTAGATTTAAAGTTAAGTGCTACTTGTGGAGACTATATAGAAATTAGAATAAAATGCGTTTAACATGGAACTTTTGTATACGGGGTTTTTTGAATTGACATCATGATGTGTAATTCATTCGTCACGTTAAATGTATAAACCTTTTTAACGTCAAAACATTACCTACTAAGAAAATATGCATACAACGTGTGAATAAGTTGACATGTCGACACATAACTTATATGACAATAAATAAGCAATGCCGTGAAGAGTATTCTTTTTCTAATTGTAAGCTTATTCATGTCTAGTACGAATACCCTTGTATTCTCTTATTTACACAAAGTATACCTAAACGAATGACAAACGTTAAAATAATTTTATATGCTACATATTTAAGACCCACTGGTTTATGAACCACTGAAAATATGGCTATTTTATTTATAAGTTCACTCATTCCTTAAAAAAATTCGAATGCATAAAACATTGTGTTCAATTCGTCATCGTAGTTATCAAAGAAAAGTAAGCGGTGAACGCAGTCATAAATAGATAATTCTTTGAACTAAATTGCTGTCTAAATATCTTTATCTAAGTACGCATTCGGGAGCGGTCGTTCAAACAACAATCGCGCTCTTTAATATTATGTATGAGTATATCATTAAGATTACAAAATATATAAATAAAGTGGTTATATTATCTAACAGAGACTTATTAAAATACAGTGTCCGTATATGTATAGCTTGGGAATTATTTTCATGTTCAAGAATCATTTAAACATTATTGCTTAATAGCGAAATTAAATATATTGTAGGCGAGTAATATGTAGGGTCGGTATGCTTTCTTTACAAAGACCTTATCAAATAATGGTATATAGATCTAAGACTTCGAAGGTCGTATAAGCAATATTAATCCAGAAATCATGACTGACTATTCCAATTTATATCCTAGCTTTATTTTATTTATCTTTCTCCTATACCGCCTTCATTGTTTTCTGTACCTTCACAAGGTTGACTGGTAGATAATGCTTTTTAGCGTTATGTCCGCCTTTTGTACCACTTTTTTGTTGGTCAATAAAGAATAAATAAATAAATAAATAAAGAATCAATATTTTCAAGGCAGGCGGAGTGGCGACGTAATCTAGTAATATTATAATTTATTAGCCAGTAAAAGAGCCTATAAAGGGCTAAGTATGTGTGAACGGAATCCTAAGATAAGTAATGACGCCCCTATCACCAGTCTCATAACGCAATTATTTATTGCACATTGTCTGAACACTGACCTACGTTAAAGATTCGTATTAATAGTTTATGGTTGCTTTATTTAAAGTTTGTATTGAACTTTAGCCTTCATCTGCAGCTTAGCAAGCGTAAAGACTTAAAAATCTGTTATTATTTAATTGATGTACTTTGTATTCTGGAAATAACTTATGTATTTCAAATTAGGGAGGTGGAACATAAAGGATAGACACATCAATTCCGATATATAATAACATACTTACTTGTAAACAGGCACAAAAGGAAAATTGGTAATTATAAAAAAACTTTTATCCTACGTAAAATATTTGGCTGTTTGTCAGAATAACATTTTTATTCTACTTCCAGTAAAAGTCCAAATGTGAGGTTTAAAACCCTAAGTAAAATACCAATAACAATGTTGGAACCCCAAATGTAAACAGCCATAAGACCCTTATTTGTAAGTCAAAATAAGGCATAAAATCTTTTATAAATAATCAGAAATAAGGCACCTAAGCTTAGGCTAGGTTAAGACACTGGAGGGTTAATACAACTGTAACCTGAGATCTATTCGGACCTTTGCTCAGTGCACTTGATCCCATTTTTATATTGTGGAGCTCGACTAATCCGGTCAGGATGAGAGGCTTTTCGTGTCACATAGTTATAGAAAATTTAGTACATATAAGTCTATATGGTAATAGACTGAATAGCACAAATGTACGAGCTCGTATATACAGAGCAAAATGTATACAAATATACAAATAAACTTGTGTGTGTTTTTGGCCGTATCAAAATAACAGCTTTTTACTAAATGTACATAGGTACATACATTTAGTAAAAACGGTACATGTACCAAATTAATATTTTTTACAATTGATATCTATCTGTCTGTTTGTTCCGATTAATCTTTGTAATGGCAGGACCAATTTTGACAGGACTTTCAGTAAAGAGTAACTCAGGTTACTATATTTTTAAATTATATAATTCTTTCTTAAATTCCATGCGGACGAAGTCGCGGCCACAGCTAGTTAACTTGATTACGCGTAAACTTGACTTGTAGTTTCATTATACGTGAAACTTTGTTTTGTATGAGAATAAACTCTTTAAAGCTAAACCCAAATCATTAGTATCAAAAACTTGGTAATTATGACCAGAGTGGTTCAATGGCCATCATGCCGAACTGCCGTTTGGGTCTTAGGGTCGATTTCCGAGACAGAAATTTGGATGATGAGTTAAAATTTCGGAGCCTGTTTATGTTCTTGTCTTTAGGTATTGTCAATGGTAACAATATACTCGTATATACCTAGTGCGTAATTGTGTCTACGTTGTTCAAAAAAACTTTTTTCGATAAAAAGAGCGATGAATGCTTCAAGGGAACTCATTACTATGCTGTTGCTAAGTTGGATATTTTCTCTGAAAGAGATGAATATGTATACAATTATTTTTTGAAGGTAAACGAGTTTTGCTCCAAACTATACCTACCTATATAAAATCTAATCCAATCTATACTTATTCTAACAAATACCTTTTTTTCTCCTCACCCTAAGGTTGTCTAGTAGAGATCGCTGCTTAGCGATAAGACCGCCTTATTGTATCCAAAAATCGCAATGTAAATTTGGATTTTCTTTACCTACTGGGTATATTATATCACATGTGATAAATTATTGAAAAGTTAAAAAGTGTTTAATACGAAAACAGATTCTATTTCTACATGTTTTAAATTATCATCTTGCTATACTTTTTAATTACAATGTAAGATGCGTTCCCGCGCTTTTTTGACAACCCCTCTAGATACATAGACATCTTTCTATATTTAAAAAAAAAATAATAACTCGAATGTAATGTAACATATTAATATTAAATTCATATTTATTCAAAAAATAAAACCAGTGTTCAGATTATACTATTAAACCGCCGACTTATCGTACGAACACTCCGGTTGCTATTTTAACCTTGAATGAGTTTCCTGTGTAAATAATTAAATATTGATTGTGTGTATCATACCGTATTTAAAAATTACGTAATAAAACGTTATTGTAATAGGCACTACAAATTCTTTATTTCTTCGGCGTAAGACAATTTAATTGGAATCTAGTATTTTCATGTATGCACGCGAAAATTAGCGTCATCTTATTTCGGAGCTTATTTTGTTGTGGTCTCTTTGAATGGTATTGAACGGATGGGAGTCTACTTTAAGGCGTCACGGCGCTTCCCATCTGGTATACCTCCTAGATATAATAAGGAAATTACAAAAGAAATGTTAATCACGTAAACAATTTTATTTATTACTTTTTAAACGTACAACAACAACAGAAAATTTAAACTTGTATTAATGAATGCTTATGACATTTTTATCTTCTCTCTTTACAACATGGTTAGGATATTAATATAACAAGATTAAACGGTCAGTTCTGAGTGGCAGCTGTTTTCATAAGATACTTCATATCATAAAAGATAACTATTGGTCTTTATTAACTCTTGTTATATGTAACTTTTTATAATGCAAACGCCTAATCGACGCTTGAAAAAATTCCTAAGCGACATTAGGCAAGTTTACAGAAAGAACCATTTAAAGTTTGAAATTTTTAATCATGTAATATTTAAAATCATCTCACAATTTTATTCTAGTGGACTATAATACTATTTACAGTCTTTATTATTTGTTATACATGCATTTCATTTGAGATAAGATCAAAATATGTAGGTATACAGCTCAATATCGCGCAAAATGTCGCTTAGTCAATTTGGCAGCGTCGGTATAGCATGCGGCGCGGCAAGGGTTCGATGGTTATGCCAGACTTACGATACGATCTAGACGTTCGGATTCGAACCTCATTCCTTTAAGATTTTGACATGAATCCACTTCTAACACAAGCCAGCGATGCAGCTGCAGTGATTAATACAATACTATTAAAGACGTGATACTTAAAATATACTACGTATTGTACATACGAGAAAGTCTGGATGGTTTGTTATTCAATGAACGAATGACCTGAATAAAATTTAGCACACAGATTTAAGTCTGGAATAGTAAATATTATTTTTTAAAACGAATAAAATACACATAAAAATATCCCGCGCGCGAAGTCACAGGAGCAGCTAGTATAGTCTAGATCTAATTGCACCGTCAGTGAAACCAATACTTCGGACACACTTTACATCGCTATTACTCTAATTGTAATCTACAATTTACCATAGTTAAAAGAAATCGTAGTCTGCTCAGACGGCGGTAAACATTATTTACGAGCGTCTTATCAAGCGAGTGATCGTTAACTAAGTTGTAATATTTATTGCTTGTCTTCTTTAATGTTGTCTGTATTAGGGTATCAGATAGCCAACGAGATTAATTAGTGACTTGAGGTTGAAGATCCATTGATTGTATCTGTTTACTCATAAACTAACGGTAACTGATAAAATTATTCATAATGCACAGTGTATCTTATGAAATACTGTTTTTGTGGGTTTCGTTTCGTCAATTGATATAGGTATTTCATAGACAATATTTTTAAGAAGTGTGACGGTTCCTCGTAGTTTTTAACTTTATTTAGTTTTTTATTTATTTAGGTTTTCAAGTGACGTTACCTAATTTAAAATTGCTGGTAATTGTTGGTTATGGTATAGAAATGTATGGTATAGAAACTAACATTAATAATATCTACAGTGGGATCTTAGTATGATAGTTAAACGTTATACTTAAACTCAATGTCAATTAATATATCTCATAGACGATGTTTTCAGACGTGATAGTTCCTCGTAATTTTTTACTTTATTTTGGGCTTAAAAGTGACGTAAACCAAAAATCTAACATTGCAAGGTTAGAAATGTGTTAACATTAGAAGTAATATTTAAAACATTTAACAGTGACAAAGCACTAACGTATAAATATGATATCTGTATGGTTTCTAAACGGTATCATTAACTTTACTATGTTTTGAATGACCCACTTATTTTTACTTCGCGTGTATTATCGCAAAAATGTTGCTAAAGTAAACCTTGTTTACATGGCACGTGAAAACTTGCAGCTTTTGGGCAATGGCGCTGATTGAAATAGTTTTTGATCGAAATAGTAATATTTGTGTAATAACATCCCGAAGTTTTAGCAACAGTGAGCTAGCTCGTTTAAACTGAGCGAGTACAGATTTAGAATAGGTTGCACTCCATGCATTACTATACTAAGTACATATGTATATCCCCCAATAACGTTCCTTTGTATGAAATGAGATCGTTTTGCGTTTCTTTCCGAT
>DWGW01002239.1:0-10033 GCA_018247775.1 Udranomia orcinus
GATGCCGAATTTGACATAACAGCATAAACCCCATAATAGCATATTACCGAGTTGTTGCTTGGGGGCGTCGATATATGTCTACCTTTTTATTTTTGATTTCAACAGAACCACCTAAATGATATGAAGTAATCAGCCCAACGTAGAGAAATATTCAGAGTCGCTTAAAAACTCACAACTTTAAAAAAATATTGATTCTTAATATATGTAATAAGATTATGAATATGTTTCTTAGAAATTTGAAACTAGTCCATTTAAAGAGACGGGCAAACCTATAAGTAATGTATGCGATGCAATGATATTGATCAACAAGATGGATTGAGCGTAGCAGAATCCAGTTGGTGGTGTGCAATAAATCGCTTCACAGATGAATTCCCATTGTTTTGCTGCAGACCCTAATGGTGCAGACTTTTTGCAACTGATAATAATATTTAGAACGGTTTTTGTACAGTTGCGGACCAGATAGCAGCTGTCAATGTTGTAATGGATGATCTCGATTCGTAAAAAGTAGATTTAAACCAACGCCGTGCTCATGACTAGCCAAATAATTAAATAGAAACGGAAGCCCGATACAACGTAGATTATGGAGATTAAATAATATTGATAACTAACGATATTTTAGTAGCGTTGTTACATGCAATTTATTTAGCGGTTCCTAATAATTTTTTTGCGAATTTGTTTCATTATAACTATGGTGAGTTTATGATAGATATGCCAATTGAAGACGTATCAATATACCCAGTAAGAAGACATTAAAGTCTGGTATAAAACAAGGCACTTTACGTGCATATGTTATCTTTTAATTGTATGGTGGTTAATTTGTTTATTGTTAAATTATACTATGTTGACGAGTTCTAGGACAATTAAAATGTAATCTTACTTTAATGGCATATATGGTAGATCCTTACCATAGATAACTATTTTAACAACAAAGCAATAAATTCTATAAATAAAGCAATAATTACGGCTAGGTTGCGATGGTTCTGGCCTTGGTGGGTAATTGGTCAATCGGCCAAATATTTTTTCCTCATCAACAACTATCTGGTCCTGAGCGATGTTTGCCATTCGTTACGGTATAATGGCAATAATTAAACATGTAATAGAGCTATTCCGTATCGAGGAATTATCGAAATCGCCATGAAGAAGAGGCCGAGACGCGTGCGCGCCGCTCATACCATGTCATGATTTTGAGTAAAGCACAGGAGAGTAAAATGAATTTTGAACAGGTTTTGAATTAAGTTATGATAATGATTTTAAAGCAGCAAACGTGCATGGAGTTCACCCGATGGTAAGTGGTCACTGCCGCCCATAGACATAATCAACCCAGGATAGGAAAGAGAAGCAAGAATGCTGCTGCTATTCTGCTGCTAGATTCTACCACCTACAAAACATATAGTGAATAACAAACAATTAGTATTAACGTCTAGGATATTATGATTAAGTAGGTATGTGCTACTTCACGTACAAAAAAGGCGTTCTCAACTTGACGCCACCACAGCTTTAGCTAATTGCAACATTATTTGGCATATTACCCTATTAGAACATTCATCATCGGCGTGGGAACACACGAAGCATATATCACTTGCCGAGAGCGAGCTATCGACATATAATTGCTATCCGCGGCTACAGTGATACCAGAATCCATCAAGAGAAAAAAATACCGAAGCTCGCGCTTTACTCGCTCGATAAATCAATGGACGTCATGCTGCTAGGTATTTGGTGTTTCCTAGAGTTCCGTGCAGCTCAATCTAAACCATTTTTGAATAACCGACACCAGAGTCTCTTGTAGACCATTAGGACAACGAGTTAGGAGATAGTGATTGTTTCACACAGGACAATAATTAAATAATGGAATAATATAGATTCTCTTTGTTATTTTAAGAAAGCTTGTATATAAGATATATAAGACAGCTTCAGGCTTCAGGGCTAATGAGGGTTGTAATTATTAAATATTTGTAAACTTTATGGTAATTGTCATACTATTTTTGTTTTATACAGAATTTACGTTTGTTATATTTATAGATAAGAATAAGTTTCCGGTGTAAGGTAACAGGACGATTTCGGCTCGTACTATTTAAGACCTCGCATATAGCGTATTTATTACCGTAAATATAAATTTATTAGGTTCTAGCTGTTGTCCGCGGTGGTTTAGCCCACGTCAATTTATTGCGTAATATTAAATATAAAAGTAACTTAAGTTACTTCTTATAAAATCAACTATCCGCCAGTTAAAGTCCTCTTAAAATCGGTCCAGTCGTTTCAGAGATTTTGACAGCAACCAACAACAGACAAAAAATTTAAAATTTGTTTTTTTTTTATGTAATTACCGCATATACTTTCATATGTAATGAAAGCAAATCTTGAAATACAATCAAACAGACAGACTTCAATTTTATATGTATTATGGAGATTAGTACTCATACGAACAACTAATATTACATAAAAAATAACTACGGAACCATCGAAGTTCAACCTGTACCCATGCTCAAGTATTTTTTCTTGTTGTAATGTGATTAGGATTACGAAACGATATATTTTATTGGCTTTGCTCGACGTAAACTATAATGTGAGGTTAACCGCTTTCGTGGCGAGAGTCCTCTGGTAGCGAGGAAGATTGCTCAACACGAATACATGAGTATCAAACGGTATGCAATTATGTCGATTAATGAATAGTGCCTAAATTCCTGGTTGTTCGCCCGTGACGTCACTATTGTATCGTATAATATTACTTCTGGTTATAGTTTTATATTTTTTTTATTTAAAACCTTCGGAAGAGGCAGGCGGACCTAATGGAAAATGATCACCGCCGCCTATTAAAGGCTGTAAACTTGGAACGAGGAAACTTCTGGTATGTAGCAACTGTGCTTTGTCTTCAGTGTTCTAGTTTAAAGGGTTATATGCACGCGATTGATTGCTATCCCACCTGATCATAAGTGACATGCCGTCTACGATGGACTACGCGTGCCTAGAAGAAGCCTATTCACCTTTGAGTTGTTTCAAAGGGAAGCCTTGATAGACTTTAAGCAAGTCTCCCTTGTCTTATTTGAACTTGCTCTCACAATTTTCCATGGGTAGCAATGTCTACTTAACATAAATTTATAAGCTTATGTGCTACTTCTGGTTCGTAATTAATTACATTATAATAATGTATGTTGCTTACGGACACTAAATAAAAATGATTGCTTGTACTAATTAGCTGAGTACATGTTCTTCAATTTATCAGAAGCTAATGAGCGTTTATGAGAATTAATGCGAATTATCATATTAATATACATAAATTAGCTTAAAACAATTAATCTTTATGTGTCTATCTATGTGAATATAATAATTATTAGAAAGATGAATTGCAAAAATTTATGTATTGATAATCTTAATAAGAAATATGTAAAATTTGTACAGCGCGATTATAGTTCTCATTATTGGATAATTGAGGATAGATAAACTATTTTTACAAACACACAGTATTTTACTTACCTACGTACTTTGGGTGCCAGAAACTATTGTGATTCAAATCCACAATACAATTTTCTGCTCATAACAGCATGCGTCTCTATTGGTTTGAAACCTGCTAGAGCTTGAAAAGGCATCCCAATTTAATTTTGTTTTATCATTGGAATTCATGAGAGATTGTAGCTATTTTCATAAAAAACCTATGATTTTTTTATAAACATGGCACATTTATTGCGAAGCAATACTTAGTTTTGCGCAAGAAGACAGGCTATCTTAGCTAACTTAACCTTAAGTTTGTTTAATTTCTTATATACAATGCAACAGTAGTATGCAATTACAGCAGTTTTTTTAATTGAATTATCCTCACACATTGCTTTGAGCTACAAGGTTTAACAATCACCGTTAAACAGATCACAATAGACGTATTAAAAACAAATGTTTATCCAAGCCTACCAATAACGTGTTAACGATTCCACACACATCATAAGCATCATATCACGACTGGCTACTTAAAATACTCTAAAAGCTTTGCGTAGTGCGAGCCGGTCCACTCCGCGATTAGGGTCACTATAGTACCGAAGCGGCGATGTACTAATGTACCGATGTGCCGGCTTGACGGAACAAATTCGGTATCAGAAGTAACGGGCTAGATACCGGATACCGGTAAAGTTATGGCCCTATAAAAGTCTGAACCTGTGTCCCCGTCGCGAACATCGCCCCAAAGAAACAAGTATGGACAGCAAGTTAGGTTCGTTCGTTGTATTTTTATTGTTATTGAAAATACAATTGCAAAATGTTCAAACTTTTTTTGTCTCACCTGTACAATATGTGAAATATTGAGACCTAAGATGAACTTCTAGTTCTCTTCTTCTTCTCAAACAAAACACAAGCAAAACGAACCAAACCGACAATTAATTGTTTTCTCCGTTAAAGAGGTCCTACTGATTTACGAGTACTTGCTATAATATATGTAGGCGCTAATAATTACATGAAAAATTATACAGCCCTCATCAATAACGCGTGCATTGATCATGCGTGTCATATTAATACATCAAATAAGCAAATTACGAACATTAATTAAGACTTATTGTAGGGCGGTGAAACTTTTGTACGTGATTGACATTTGGCCCTTTTCATTATAGATTCACAGCTCATTTAAATTCGATAAAATGGAGATATTGTCAGATCAAGTGAGTCGATGATTGATAATTGGCTTCAGTGGGTTAATTAATTCTTTACGGCATACTTTTATGACATGCAGCGCGAAGAACACTTACCAGCGCTGATGTAGGCATTTAGCACACTTCATCATCACTTATGAGCAACCTGTTTTGTCTAATGAGACAGAAATTGTGTAGGCGATACATTTATATACTTTGACAGAAGTCCAGAAACATTATAATTACTTAGTTTAGAGTTTTTGGTTTTATTTTAAGTTTAAGTACAAACGTTGCCTTTTTACTGTTTTATCCCGTATGGAATTGTAGTTCTATACTTGAAAATGAATAATAATCAAAAATAGCAATAAAATATCTTGTTATAAAAAGGCTTAATGAACATCTGTCTAACCTCGGAAAAATCGATCGTAAAAAAAGAATTTCGTAGACATCAAATTAGATGCGGACAGTACTTCACGCATTTCGTAAAGAGGACCATAAATTGAAGGTTATTTCGTTATTACGGAGAGATTGTACGCAACGCTTGTGGCGATAAAACCCTATCTCGCCGTAACTCATTGCGCGATCACTTTTTATTTCACATATTCGGACATCACTATCGCTTTTGTGTATTTGGTCTCTAGCCCAAATCTATTCGCCGTAAGCCGCCATATTTCTTATAGCTTAGATTAATCTAACTCATGTACTTTTTCGGAATCACCTAAATAACATGTATTTTATTTTTTGAGTATCTGTTCTTCGGCCTGCCCAGACTAATGTTAGAAATGATTTAACCAATTATAATAAGATTCACTGAAGTATAAACCATTTTATAGAGCTACTTGCAGGGTTTGTGCATAAGAAATAAACAAATCGTAAAATACGAGACGTGTGCGAAGCGGAAAGCTTGTAAACAATATAAATATACCAATTTCGTGCCACACTGAAGTATTTTATCGTTTTTCCTAAAATAATCTAAACGATACTATTAATTTGGAATGCAAATAGTGATTTACATAACAGTAAATCGTGATCCGTCCATTAGCGAACGTCTTCGTGCGCATTATTTTTTATCTATGGAAAGTGTTTTTGGCTGTTTGTATTTTATCCCGTTGACAGGAACTTAGTTTATTATGTAACATATTTTCTAGCAAAGATCCGAAGATCCACTAAATGACAGAGTCACGATACCGTTATTTATGTGGCATTAATGTGTATAAGCCATCCGTACAAACGCGATGACTTCAGATCTTAGAAATTTCTTATCCATTTTTACTGCTTCAAGTAGGGAAGGAGCACAGTCCACAATCCATGGGTCGCCCATAGCCCACTGAAACAGGAAACCTTTCTGATCATTTTTAGATTAAGGTAAATATACATATTCTTTTCCTCCTTCAGGAATAGGAATGCATCTAACATGCGGTCTTTGATCTGTAAATACTATTTATACAACTAACTATAAAACGGAGTATATATTTTACAACTAATAATATATAGTGCCCAACTTGTTTGTATTTATTAATATTGAAAAAGATTAATGCCAGGCGTGTTTCTTTTATCCGTTTCATCTATGTTTTATCGACAAAAAATTTACTAATTACAAATATGACGCAGAAACTTATATTAAAAAAGTAAATAAATGGTAGACGGCTGTTTTTGTTTTACTGGTTTCATTGATGTTTTTGCAAAAAAAAATATACGTAATAAAAATATGACGTAGACTTGAAAAGTGTAGAACATGAAAAGGTCTTTGCAGACCACCACGCTGCGTCGGTGAGTAGCGCAGTTCAAGTGGCATTAAACAATTTGAGTGCAGGCGAAAGTATGCAAAACGGCGCAGTAAAGCACCGGCCGCACTCGCTGGTAGCCGATGTGCGAATCAATCTCGGTTTAGGGCGACACACACGGGCGTTTTGAACGCAGCGGTTTACGCGGGTTTTAGTCAATATATAGTTTCGCGATCGTCGTTATACATAGTTGGAATTTATAACTAAGAGATTAATTTAAATGTGGCAAGTTAAATAAATAAAAATTCTAACCCACGATATACAAAATTATATTTAAATTTGCGTTAAATAATGTATTTTGCTACTACTACTACTACGCTACCCTTAGATAATACGCTCATGAAACTAAATGTCTTCACTACAAATAAAACGATTTCATATAGGAGCGAAATTTCTGTAATTTGAACTTTTTACTTAAAAAAAAGTTCTTTGTAAAAAAATTCCATCTCCATTATACGTTGCACTTGCGTCTGTCTAGACTAGAAATTAACATACAATCTGCCACCAACACTCCATAACCGTTAACACGCTTCATGGGAAAAATCTTACGGGCCGCGTCCAGCGAGTAATTTATGTTTATATATGCAGAAATGTACAAAGTGGGCGCTCGTTTACGATCACGACATCGTAATCGGTGAGAGGTGTTAACAGGAATTTAACGTCCCTAATTATATTGATTTACAAGCCAAATAGACCCCGAGCCTGCCATTAGCCCTCAAGTTTCTCCAGGTCAACCGCGCGTCCTTATTGTTATTTCCACTGAATACGAACAGAAATTTATTTAATGACTACATGATTCGCACGACGCGGGATTTTTTTTATCTTTATATACATTTTAAGGAACAAATAAAGGTCCTTGACCAAATCAAATGTGCCAAAGCCAATTTTAGCACTCGTCTAGAACCATTGGTTCAAATTGTTCATTCGTCAATCAGAGTTAGACATTACAATACATACTAGCAACCCCTCCAACTAAGCTCGAAGGAAGTTAGGAGTGGGTTCACGTCAATAGTGCAATGGGGAAGTAGGGATCGAACCCACGACCTCTCGATCGTAAGTCCGATACACTACCCATTGGGCTATTGGCGCTTCATAAAAAATAATGTTATTCTCGAAGCACTTTTCGAAACACATATTCGAGGAATTTTATTTTACTCCATTCACTATACTGAAGCTCTGAATATCCGATACCGTTACCGATAGATTCCGAGCTTGTAAATCGAAGAGGGAACTGCAACTATGGATCACACCCACAAGAAACATAATGCAATCAGCCACAACCATACAAGCTTCTGATGTATTGATGGATATCGCTACACGATAATGGGTCGCCAAGGCTACATGCCATTTGCCAATACACTGGTTCTATTAGGCCCAGCCAAGGCCTTCCAATGTTATGAACAATGGTACCTTATCCGTCTCATCGAGATTCGGTTTCGCAATTATTACTTTATATTGCGAATGAGACAGAGCTACGTCAACCTGTGGCGCGGGTTGTGTAAACAAATACTGGTTAATCTTTTTTTAGCGCGTGAGATAAGGAAATATAACCATTTAAATATGTAGCATCTGTTGGTAGATGTGTTCTGTCGTCAGCGACATATTTAACACTTTCAATACTGAGATACATTTAGGTTAACTATATCGACAAATTTATCTCCCTGTTTGACTCAGATTTCAGATTGACTATAAATTAAATCATATTTAGAACATAATTCTATAGCTTTGCAAGAAACAAAGAAATTGTTTTGTTCTTAAATAGATATATACTTGTTGGCACACCAATTCTGCGTCCACTATTCAGGAATTCCACCGTACGTCTTCAAATAGACCTTCAAGTCGTATATATTCTCTTCGGTACCTTCTAACAGAATTAAAAAGTAGGATCGCGCGGCGAGTCTAGTGTATAATCAAGTCTAGCTAGATCCCAGCAAGTGTCGCAAGTGGCGAGCGGCTACCGGGCGACCTGTCCCCGAGGCCGTCCGGTGATGCCTGCTTCCAAGCGCCCACTTACAGCTATTCGGTGTTGCATAGATACGCTAGCTTTAGTATAAAATCTTCTCCGATATGCAGCATTGACCTACTTTACCGAAAACCTTATCTAGTCTTGATAGCTGGCTTTAAAAACATTATCGAACAAACATTTGCAATGATTTCGACGCTTTGAGTGCATCACCATGTGATACCACAAATATACGAAAATAACCTGTACCGCTTTTAGGTATGATATAATATATTAAGTAGATATATTTATGTATTATAAAGTGAAGTAAAAAAAGTCATATCCATATTACGTCGCACATCTAACGCATCCGTTCTCTGTCTGGACGAGAACAATCTGCCGCCACTGTCTCACTGACTATAGACTATAACAGCAATTTATACTATCTATGATATTAATCAGAAATATATATCACTAGAATGTTATGTGAATACTACACACTACAGTCCGAGAGTAAAGTATGGTTTTGACAATCGTTATACTACTAATTTAATTTATTCGTTAACCATATTATATTGTTGCTAGCATGTAAAAGTTAAAACTAATAAGTAAGTGCCCTGTAATTACAGGCGACCACTAGTAACATTAACACTAAAAAGGCCACTTAATTATCTAAAATGTAAACATTTAAATTTAAAACGTACGAACATACGATATATAAAAACATGTAATGCAATGCAATACTTCATTTGCTCTGCTCTTTCACCGTAAAAATATAGGTATAATGGAAGTTTAGATTCAACGTCAGCTACGGCATTTGCGGCTAAAGTCCCTTTTAGTTCGGTTGCGTTGTATCAGAAGTATGTAGGTGTGCATTAGTCAACGTTTATTTACCTTAAGCATACCAGTTTAGAATATCAGTGGGCCTATTTAGCGCGCACTGGTCGTTTGTAACGATTTGCCAAGGATTCGGCCGCCGGGCCAACGGTTGACCTCACGGTGCCAACGCGCTTATGGACATAGAAAGTTTACTTTAATACACCGCTGTTTATCATTGGAAATTGCTAAAGATAAGTATTTCTAATACCTGATATCGCCTCTTTACGAGAGCAACGTAACATGTCATCAAAAACGTTTTTTTTAATTATTTGATTTAAAAATCGTGATGTACAATTTTATTTTCTACAAAATCGCGGCTTTTTTAAAGTGAATGTTTGAGGAGTTATGAGTGAAAGAGAGAGAGAGAGAGAGGACACGGCCGTGGCAACGCTTCAATGTTTGAAATTGCTCTTCTGTAAAGATGTGGTTTGAAAAATATTACGTTGTTCCTGTAAAGAGGCGATATGTATAATAAGTTTATAGAAACGAACGTCAGCCATGGTGACGTCACACATTTTAAAAACGCAAACACGGCCCTCTCCCCGTTATATCACATGTAATAAATCTGTTGATGATTGCTGTCGATACATCTAACGTATTGTTACGCTGAGCTCATAGCAATGAGCCTACGTCATTCTCCATCTTCGGCAATGTTCGGCATTATTCGGAAGCGCGGGAGTGGGTGCCGGGCGAGCCGACGGTGACGTCTTGTTGGCGGGAAAATACGACAATACTGAACTCGCATTGCAAATGACGGAATTAAATTCGTGTTCTGATTATTTTTGAACTTTTATTTAAATTGTTATTATTATCAGTTTAAC
>DWGW01002240.1:0-10031 GCA_018247775.1 Udranomia orcinus
TAAATTTATACCTGTGTCAGGATGTCCCGCTCTTCCATATCTTATACAATTACAAGTATGCGAGTATTTATTTAGAGAGATGTTAATGTGTGTGTGTGTGTGTGCGTGAAACATAATGTGTAAGAGTGTATGCTATTGTATTTGTTACAATAAGTTAGCAAACGTCATGCAGTTTACTGTAATTGGTCACTGCCGCCCATGGACATGTGTAATAAGACGGTATCGAAGTTATTTCTTATGTCGACTGGTTATAGACTATATTTTTACTGCCATCGACTCGCCTCGCTTTGAGACGCTTTTGGCCAAGCGTTATTCGAATCCTGATCTACTCGTAAACTCCCCGATTGACAAACGCATTGACGGTTAGGGGCTTTGTCTTTACTATCAACGTAAGACGTAATCACCAAGATGTTAGTGCTCCTAGCGTTATATAGCACTACGCATTCGATACGAGGACGGAGAACAGCCTTGCGCCTCGCTTTGAGACGCGCTTATCCAAGCGTTATTCGAATTGCGAACTAGACTCCCCAGTTGACAAATACATTGATGGTTACGCGCTTTGTCTGTACGTCCATAGACGCAAGACGCAAGGACCAAGACTTTACTGCTGCTAACATTTCATAGTACTGTAGTATTATAGAAACATTGTGAACTTTATATTGTGAGACTGTTGTAATATACTCAGATAAAAAATACACTTTATATTGTGAGACTGTTGCAATTCAAATATATTATATGCATTATAGTCTCAATAAATACAGCACGTTTTTTTAAAGAAACGATTTTTATGAAACCAACACTAAATGTTAAGTGAAGTTTACCACAATACATCATTGCAATCGCATTCGAATCTAATCAGCGGTTTCCGAGATTAGCGTGCACAAACTTGCAGACAGCCAAATAAATAGTTTAAAAATATTTTCTTTGGAAAATTCTTTTGTTTCGTAAAATTGGTTCATAAATAAAAAAAACGTGTCAATTTAAAGGGAGGGACAGGGAAACGATTTCGATACGGTACTAAGTGCGCCTGGTCAGCTAGTAATGAATAAAAAACATTTGATTATTGATTATTTGAGTATTGAGTATGTGTTTTGCGATGTACATAGTTGTAATTAAAGAGTTTGTAATGAATATGCTATTTCCGATACGAGAGAAGATCAAGCAAGTTAGAAGACCTCTTGTAATATAAATTATGAAAATTATTTCACTCATTGAATTAGAAATTTTCGCTTCGGCTCCTTAAACTTGTTTAACTTGACTTCGTGATCTTTGAAATTAATTGGCTTGTATATATTGTAAATATTTTAAAGCATATTTTTATACTTTAAGCACAAAACATATAACTTTTATTGAAATTGGTTTCTACTCGGCTCGAAGGATTTTTTATTTTACATAGTTTACTTAATTACTAAGTCAGGCGTGCGTTCGCCAACCGTCTATCGCATCGGCTGGTGGTTTCTCCAGATCCTAAAATTGTTGTTTTGAATATTATGAACTCTTTTGTTCTATATTTTCATTCCGAACCACGCCATAAATTTGCCATTATTTTGTTATTGTTATTTTGCATTTTTCTGCTTTGAAAACTAAAGCCTATCTAAGACTAATTTCCTCCTTGATTTATCTTGTGGACGGATTATTAAGGAGAAAATCAACAAAAAAATAAAAAATACATTTATTTTTATTTTTGTGTGTGACATATATACCCAAAAGTGAACATGTTGTCTTTGTGTGTGCAACGGAGACGTCGGAAGAAGCTTGTTAAGTATCTACATATATAGTTAATAACAATGGTCTGTTTAAAAGACTTCATTATAAATATAAAATAACCGAATAACTCGCGAGGAATGCTACGGTTATTCATATTAAACAACCAGTAGGCGGGAGGACAATGATAATTGTGGTGAATTTGCAGGTGTGAAGTTGAATTGACAAAAAGTTTTGTCGTATTGAGACTTTTTGTTAATTTAACCGGTCGCTGATCAAAATGTTGGGTTAAAAGCAGCTGGGCGTGTTCACAATACGTAATCCAATCTTGCGGTTTTTGCAAAATACGTGACATTCAATTATCCTCGCGCACGTAAATACGTAGAGGATCGGCTGCTGCTTGTCGAGTGCCAATTAAAACGGTGTAATTACATAAATATTGTCATTAAAGAAATTTTTACCTGTGGTTATTAGTTCTTTGCTTGGTACTTTATTTGTTAGGCACTCACTGAGGGAACGGCGACGTAAAAAGAAAAAACTACAAACAGATCGTTTGTAGGTTTTTCTTTCGCTTTATAATGTATCTAGGTAACATTGAAAATTTAATTAAATTACAGATTTCGAAAACACAATCAACGGACAGCATATCATTAGACAAAAGGACATCGTTATGAAGCTCTTGCCCTCGTCAATACATGCGTTAGTTATTAAGTAAAGGCAGATTTTTTCCGATTTATTTGACACTTACGTTATATTTTGTCCAATTTACACAATACCTTTATAAATAATAGCCTATTTATAGCATAGCACATATACAAATATTGCTATTCAGTTTCATTTCAATACGTTTAGTTTACAATTCAATAGTTTTCGCGTGAAATAAACCTCAGTTCTGTAAAATGTTTTTGATTTAATAATTTTAACAAAATACGTTATATTTTAGGAAGCTTACTAAAATATAAAATAAATTTAAAACACTCAACGAAATTCCGTACAAAAGTTTATCCTATATCAATTGATTTCAATGTAACATTCACGACATGTAATACTCACGACAAAGTGCACACGTATTAAGCACAATTTGTAAAAAAAAATGTTGCCACTATTTTGAATACAATAACATTTAAAACTTATAACAGTTGTAAACAAATCGTAGTTCGCACTAGAACTACTTACTTACTATTACACAGAAAAATCCGACTGTTCTCTCAGCGAAAGTGGTGAAAAGTTTTCAGTGAAAAGCGAAAGTTTGAAGTCGCAAAAGTTACTTTGTTTTCGTACAAGTTCGAATTCAATTTGCCGGGCGGCGGGCGGCGTGGGGGGGCGCCACCTCCACTCCTACAATGGGCCGTTCATAATTTTGTTGTATAACATTGGTAGACTTGTTTATTGTTTATGATCTTCGTTTAGCGCGGTATTATCGTATGGATTAACTTTCAATTAGATAAAAAAAATGTTAATTGTATTGTGGGCAAAGATGAATGAATGTAATGAATTAATAAATATGATAGTTCAGAATTTAATTGTATGTGTGGGGTTTATATTATTTTGCTTCACGCAAAAGTGACATTTATAATATTTGTTAGGTTATCAGGATTGAATCTTCAGAATTAATTCACCAAATTATTATTTTAAAACAAGCTCGCATTATAATACCGTAATAAAATTGGCAGGTATAAGTATTTAATTGGTGTATTTCAAGGACATAATCTTATTGAATCACTATGGTTAAAAGGGTTTTATAATTTGAAAATAGTAATAATAAATGGTTTGAAATTCTGTTCTCAAATTTTACATATTCTTCCCTTTCCCTTGTGCATTTGCTATTATAATATCTGTAATTTTTTTGGCGGTGACAATTGAATTACTATACTCTATATTAGATGGGTCCTATAAATAAGGACGAAAGTCCAAAATCAGCATTTTAGGTCCATAGTAGTCCATAAAGTATTTTTTTCTTCTCAGATACTGAAACTAAAGTTCATTAAACTTTGCATACTTACTAGTCATTCTTTATCAGTGATATTTTTATATATCTTGCTTTTTATTTGAATACCAAACATAGTATGTTATATTCAAGTAACATTCATTTATTCTTGTTTATAGTAACTGACTGTAGAATGACAAAACTTACTTTAAGCGATACTGCTAGCGCCATCTCATGGGCAGTAGCTGAACATATGCAAACTTCTCTCAAGAAAACTGTTTTGAGTGACTTAATTTTAAGATTTATAATAGGAAGAAGTTGGAAATGTACTCATACTATCTAACTTCAAATCGGATCGATTTCAAAAATTGCATTAGAATTTTATGGACACCCAATTTATTGTCCCACATTTTTATTTCCCTTTATAGATGTATATGTATAGTCTGTTATGGTTCCAATACATTATCTAGTAAGCAATGCTGATTAATATTATAAATGCGAATGTGATTTCCTTACAATGCCTACACGTCCTAACGCTTAACCAATCAATTGCTCATTGTCATTCAGATTTTGCGCACACATTACATCCAAAAAAAATTATATTCTCGTATGTTCGTATTTTATGACGTCAAAGTTAGTGAAACTAGCGAAAAAGCGCTAGCGCGACTAAACGTTATATAACTAACGATAAGTAATCATAATCTAACTCCATCCAGCCAGAGCGCATAATGTCTCCGTACACGGCGATCATCCGTCGCAGCGGCAACCCGTTCGAGTTGGCCCACGTGCTGGTGTCCTGGCTGATCGGCGCCGGCTACGACGCGTACGTTGTCGTTGGCTGCGCGAAGAGAGATGTCTGCATGGCTATCCGGTACCGGACCGTGTGTCCGGAAATACCGGACGAGACTGTGGTAACTATCTGCACATCACTATTTTTTATGTTTAAAACAGCCTGATAAAATTAAATCTATCTCTCATTATCTCTCAAACTCACGTTTATGATTTCTTAATAATTAAGTTATTCACCTAAACTTACTTTACTTGTTAATTTTTTTTTATTATTCAATTTTTCACTATCTGTGGCGCCATCTCGTGCCGAGTAGTATGCCAACGATCTCATTACACTCATAATTTATAAGTTTATTAACAGTAGGCGAGTATTTGTAAGAGAAAAATTTCAACGAATTTGTTTTTATGTAACATTCCATTGGAATTGAACAATTTATCGAAAAAAAATTGCGCGGGTAAATAACTGTCAAACCATAGATTACACCATTAGAACCACCTGTTACTATCACTTTATGTTATAATGGGGAAGGGGTATTCTAAACTATAATTAATTATTCCAGGCAATCGAAGAACCACCGCCACCTGAAGAAGAGCCCCGATACCGTCTCGTACCGTTACCCGATTTAACTTCCAAATACTGCCAGGAGATGGACAGGAAGGAAGCTCAACGGATTCAAGGGGAACTGGACAAGATTGAAAACGAACGACTGAAGATAATTTCGGTAGATTATATTTAAATTACCATTACCATAGACCATTGTTTAGGGAAACAAACAATCAAACAGGACAAGAACAATAGTATTACAAGAACATAAGAGACAAGACATAAATCAGTAAAGTTTATGGGATTAAATACGTTTTGATATTCATTAACGTACAAATAACATTTTATTATTTACAAAATTTATTCGTCTCGAAATTAGTCCTAGATAGGGTTTGATGTTCAAAGCAGAAAAATGCAAAATAACATTGTTGTAATGGCATAAATTTATGTCGTGGTTCGAAATGAAATATACTCGTAGAAGTAAGTAGAGTAGTAATACAAGAGTTCATAATATCCAAAATAACATTTTTAGGATCTAGAGAAACCACCAGCCGATGCGATAGACGGTTGGCGAACGCACGCATGGATTCTTCTGCTGCCAGGGTTCAAGGGCATCGAAGAACCCATGTTCATAGAACCCAGCGAGGGAAATGGGTACCCGGTTAACGCGGAGCAGTATCAGTATTTAGAAAGCGTGTATAATCACGAGAATTACTATGTAAGTCACAGTGATATTAAATATTATCATCAATAGCAAAAATCATATCTGATAGCACAAACTATGTTGATATTAAGAAGAAATAGGATGAACCTAGTATAAAGATGGAATTGGGTAGCTTCTTGACTTTTAAATGACAAAACTTAAATGCGTATTATCTACACGTTTTCAAGAGCGTTTGGTATATTAGTCAGCCGTGATAAAAATATTACTAAATATTTAGATTATGATCTTTACAGACACATAGATTAAAACATATCATATCGCATTTTTACGTTCTGTGCACGCTCAGGTTTCCAGTTTCAGTTTCCAGGATCCATGGTAATATAATTATAATCGAGATACCGCTGAATTCAAAGGGCACAGGACCGGTCGGAGTGGCGAATGTTAGGAGAGTGTCCAGCAGTGGCTTAGATGCTGATGAATTGCAGTATATCGTGGGTATCGTAGAGTAATTAGAACTCAAGTTTTTCATATGTAACATATTTCAGGTGAACATCCAAAGCTGCGACGACGGTTTGGGCTCCCTCAACTACGATTTAACGGATCTGACGTGCTGGGAGCACCTGTTGGCTGGCGAGCCGTTCCACCGACGACAGCTGGTTGGCATCGACCTGACTGACAAGAGAACAGCCGTAGAAACAGAGAAGCACCTGGACGCGCCCGCCAGCTGGGTTGAGAAGCTGGACATTAGTGCTGATGGTAACCGGTTAAGCTAATTCAATTCTATACTTTGGATTGATTGTGTATTTAAAATTTACCAGGCCAGTCCTAATATGACTTAAACATCGACTTCAAAACGAGATTTGAATTTATATTCGCTCTAATTAACATTAAAATAAGATGTAGCAATTCCATCCTACGCGTCTTTTATCCTGAAGCGATAAAGGTATAGGTAGAGGAAAGACAAGGCCTAAATTAGCCATGACTATGCGAACAGCGCTTGCTGCAGGCATTATACACGATTCTCTTTAGCATACAAAACAAACATAACGTCGCTAGGCCTACAAAAGTCGCTATGCAATCGTAGCTTTTCGCTGTTTTTAGACCATATTAGTACTGACGTAAGGGTCACAATGGTGCCAAAAGCAAAAAAAAATAAAAATGCACATAGCGACTTTTGCAGGCCCAGCGACGATAATAGAAATGGCGCCATCTGAGTGATAACACCGAATTTCATGATACTACCGAGTACTATCAATCATCTGCCACGTTTCTTATTCTCTATCTTTCTCCATTTCAGATTTTGAGCAGAGATACCCTGGCTCGCACAAAGTTATTCATTACAAGAAGGTGCTCGTGGAGAAATTCTCGCCGTACTCGGAGAAGGATGGCATAATAAAGAAAATAAAGATATTTGAGGACTACGCACTAACTAAACCGTTGCTTACGTAAATATAGTCCATTGTTGTTTGCATGTTATTTTGGTTCTACGCCAATAGTTCTTATAAGCCTTTTAAACTCTTATCACAACGATTGTTCTTCCCACAAATCTCTTTTTCACCCCTAATCTGTAAAATTAAAAACTTTAATTGTAAAAGTAATTACGTTTCTAGAAAACATTGGATCTTGAGTACGTGTGGGAAATGGGAATACGCGAATGTTTCTGAGACTGATTTGTTTAATTCTTTATAAGATTATTAAAAAATCGTACTTGGTATAGGAACGTTGTAAATTGTTTTTATATTACAAAATGGAGAAACTATTGTATTTCAGATACGAATGGTACAAAAATAGAGTAGACAAAATGGAGACGATTAAAATCGATCATACCAAACGGGAGGTCAGAGAAATTTTCGGAATTGGCAGAAAGGACCATCTCATCAGTAAGTTGGTTTTAAAATTAATCACGAGGGTCCGTTACTATTTTTTATTTCGTTTCCTAATTTCATACCTAATCCTTGAAACTGTTCTAGATTTATCTTAATAGTGCTGCTGTAGAATTGTTCGGGTTATTAGACCTAGTGGTGTAATATTTCTTTATAACTCCAGAGCACGTCTACTCCGTCGACGCCCCCCCTACTTCTGTGGAGGGAGTCCGCACCCTGGAGTTTAACTACTACGCGAGACTAGACCATCTCACTAAGCTGGTGTGCACGCCTCTTACATTCGACGAGTATTATACTGACCGAGGTGACAGGTAAGAACCCAATATTGCCAACCAATATTATAGGGGCCAACCTACCCAATATAATAGGGGTCGCGCTTAACTGAATAGGTTCGTGAGGTATGAGAGCGGTGCAGGACATTTGACGTGAAGGACATACAAATACATACATACAAAGTCTGGTTACGCCAGAATAATTTTTCGCGACATTTAACATAATGATGATATAACTATCACCGCACTACTACCTCAGGGACCTACACAGTTAAGCGCGGAGCCTATAAATCACTTGTATGTAACTTTTAACTAAATAATGCAATCTGATAAACTTACAATGCGCACTGCGAATATGGTTTTATTTACGCACCATAATAGCAGGGTTTGAGTTTTTAACTAACAAGTCATCTCAAGTATAATAACGACTAATTATTCCAACATAAAAATTATAAACTAATGATAGTCATTGAAAGCAAATAATTAATGGTATCAACCACCTTTTAAATATACAATTAAAGTTGATAGTAATTATATTTTCTATTATAGTCAAAATGCAATAATCTATGTCTATGTCTCTCATTTTACCGAAAGCTGTAATAATTTAGAAAATTACCATCTTAGGAATTATATTTTAGGCTCGAATCACGTTTAATTACTTACACCGAAGGAACTAAAGCAGAGCCAAAGCGCCAACTCAAGGATATTATCGAGACCTACAGTCGCAACCCAGAAATAGCTGCTAAAGATGACATTTGGAAGAAGATCTTCCACACCCAAGACAATACCATAGAGCTATTGTACCATTACGCGTACAACTTTGTAACGAACAACACGAGGAGCTACGTAAAACCGAACTTAGCAGAAACTGGCGGCAAAATTCTGTTCTATCCGGATAAAACTTCTGGATATATTGTAAGTGTCGTTTAATTTGAATAGGCTTAAGTTAACAGTCAATTTACAGCAGATCATCATCCCGGTAAAGGATACAGAACATTTTAAGAATATGGAGACATAAAATAATCCCATGGCAAAGATATGAGAGACCCCTAGAAGCGTAAATGTCTTGGACCAGTTAATAAGTTTTTTCCAATCTAGCCCTGATTGATTTTGACGATTGAAAGAGTAATGATTAACTTAATTTATGAATACATTCATTCAAGGGAAGAAAACTTTGCAACTGGTATTCAAAAGTAGTCAATAATGCCATGTTTCCAGGCTGATCCCTGCTCCAAACCCCCTCGACCTTTGAGCATCTATAACGGCCTCTGCGACAGCATGGACTGCGAATACAAGTCCAGGAAACACATACGCGACAGAGAGACTGACATCAACACGTATTTGAGACAACGCCACAAGGAGCTCACTGAGCCAGAATTGTATGTCGCGCTCTTCGACACCGAGAGAAACGATGCCGCTAAGAAAGGGTGGAAGGAACAGGTAACCTGGACTTTTGGTGCAAGGTCAAATTATGCCACCGTCAAAATAAACGTTTTGGTCTCGGTGTGTGTATATACATATATACGGGTAGAAAGAGCAGGTAATCAACAACAAAACTACAGATGCAGGGAGGAATTATAACGCTGTCAAAATAAAAGTTTTGTTTCACGTTCTGTGTGTACGGGTAGACGTGTTGAAATTTAATGTTATTTTGTACCAATATAAAGTTGCTTTAAACTTTCAAGTTGAAATAATGGCTCGTATGTCTTCAGGGCAGTTCACGACGAGGGAATGATGAACGAAGCGATCTCTCGATCGCTTAGTTCCGATTTTCTTACCTTTGCCAATGGATTATTGCTGCTTAACATTAAAACAATAACTACACCTCAGTCTTTAAAAATAATAACTGTCCTACTGAAGCTTTTATATAAAATCCCAGTATCGGTCCTGTCTGCAGAACAACAGCGTCCATTGAATCATTTCTCCCCAGCAAGCTCAAAAGGCAGAAGTAACAGAACGAGAAAAGGAAGCCGAAATTGATCCACTAGCGCCGTACCTCGCCCGGATGTTTGGTTCAGGGCACGGGAGTGGTTCTCCCTTGACAGTCAAGGAAGCCACGTTGGTCAGGGAGCAGTGTATAAACGATTTTAGGGCGAAACAGCTGGCCAGACAAATGTTGGTGCAGGAGAGATATGATAAGGTAAAAGATTGGAAAGCCATAAATCCGGTGAACTTTAAACAATATTATTTTCATTTTAGTTTAGATAAGATGAAAATATTGTGTAACTTTTTATAATTGTCCATATTA
>DWGW01002241.1:0-10030 GCA_018247775.1 Udranomia orcinus
AAGATCCTGAGGCGATACGAAGTTCGCCTGGTCAGCTAGTGTATCTATGTAATTCAAATGAGACCATTTTATTAGATACGAGACGCGTAGGATAATAATAGTAACGCGGAAGTAAGAATTGGAATACAAATGTTTAATGCCGGTTTAAAACAAGTAAGCGTAAATCCAATAACTACCTATTTATATTATTATATGATTTAATACATTTTAATAATATAATACAAATTGAACACACTAATAAAAATATTATAAAGATGAAAATAAAGACAATATTGTACGCAAAACTAGTTACTATTTGTCGCTAAATGAAACTACGCTAACCGCTACCAAACGTAAACACATCTAAGTTTATTAAAAAGTGTCAGCTCCGAAGAGACTATAATATTCTTAATGGATACGTTTCTCGAGAATAGAGAAGTGAAAAACTTTTAAAGAGAAATCAAGGAGAGACGACAAATAGAAAATCGACGGCGATCGTGACCGCCGAGATTCACGCCGCTTAACTACTTACTAACTTATCGAGATAGTTTGTTTTACTTGATGTAATCCTGGAAAACTTACATACAACTCACTTTTCATTCAATTGACTTTTTTTAATATTGTTGAATTGGTTTGGGATTTAGTATTTCATATGATTAAAATAAGTTCAATTCGCTGGCATACTGGAAGACATTTCTTAGAGAAATAAGCATTGCCTTTGTACAATTTTATTGTTTTTCTGATCTACATGTGTGTACACATGAATAATCAAACATTTAAATAAATAAATCGGGTTAACGACAAATTCCAATCTCGAATTCAAATAACTTAAAGCATTGTCTTGCTAATTCTGTATACTATAAGGTTGTATTAATACAATGTACATATGTTTTGTCCATAATGCGTTGGCCGATCATTTTATGAATTTTGGGTCCACAGTGCAAGTCGATGTACCTTTACTATTACTTCATTTACTGCTTAATAATAATTTTATAATTATAATATTGATTCAGTAAAGTAATCTTATTAAGAAAATATGTGTTGGGATGGAATGGAAATGAGAATGGTTAGAAAGGAAGTGTTATAACGATCAAAAATTTGATCAAAAGTATTAATTACGAAAATACGGAATAAAGATATTCGAGTATTCACAAATATCGTTCTAGCCAACTAGAACATCGATCGGGGTCGTTATAGACGGCGAAACTTATCGCTGTGTTACCGTAATTAAATTATGTAACCTAAATTTAGTTATCCCTGTTCAATAAAGTGGTAAATATCTAGTTAGTAATTGAATTATTGCCTTCCATGTTACCATGATAACATAACTTAGTCGTTAGTCGATACGCCTACGATTTTCTTATTGTTCTAAATCTATACATATAAATAAAATTGCAGTGTCTGTTTGTAATATTGAAATAACCGCGGATAAAGAAAAGAAAGAGCAAAGAAAAAAAACGTGGGTAAAGCCGCGAGCAATAACTAATTTTAATAAAGCAGCCCCTAGATTTAAATCCAATTTGCAATGTACATACATTTAGAATTGAAATAATCTACGTAGAAGATCATTAAGTCGGAAATTTAAAAAGATATAATACGTAATTGACATCATTCCTCTATACATATCACGTGGTAATCGAGCATAGAAAACAGACCCTCATATTTTAATTAACCCTTCGCGCTGGTTTTATTTCAAAACATAGCAAAAAATAGCTGAAAAGAAAACCTTACCTTGACCCACCTAGCTTTTGCAAAACAAGAGTAGTCGACACAGCTTTACTACGAATTATTCACGCGAAAATAGACCTTACTTCTTGATAAAACAATGAGAAATACTACTTGTATAGCTTACTACAAGTATAGCTAGGTATCCTGTGAAATTCTATTATGAAAGATAATACATACTTGTACGCCTAATTATAAACATTGCTAAGTATTGTGAAATTGTCTTCATAAGAAGAAATCATGTTTGGTTCATAGGTAAATACTATATACTGTCAAATGCCAAATGAACTTTATGTTATGATTATTACTATGTGTTTATTGGTCATGTTTATAATTCTGAATCTTATAGTAATTCAATCAATAAACGTTTATGCCTATTCCACATTTAATCTAAAAAAGACGTATATCAATCTATTTTCACCAACTACTTACTTTTAGAACTATTTTTGTTTATTCAAATGTTAGAGCATCTAATAATCTACTTTTTTTTCTAAATGTATAGTTGCTGACCATACTATTCTAACGCTAAGAACGGTTATTTCGTACTACGTTATACGATAGATTTAGTCCAATTAACTATACAGTTAATTGAACTAAAAAAAATTAATTACCTTCTTGCGCGTTGATTTTCCTAGACAAAATACTTACCACAAACAGGTATCGATGCACGATATTTCGCTTGCAGCAGTTTTAAGTAGAACAAAGGTGCGCTCACACGCGTCCCTTTTACGCTTTCGTCAGCACTACAATATGTGCTAACATCAAAGCAATGGCTACGCCGAAGTGCCCTAACATCTCGATACGGCATTCATCGGAGCGCAGCCGTAGCGATGCTATCGGGGCACATTGACCCGAATGAGCGGCATTTGGCGAGCGCCATATCCGCTACTCGAGCTCTGCTACCCTGGTACCCAGATATCAACGTCCTTTATGATTATGGAGTTTTCTTCAGCCACTGCCAGTTTAAGAGAAACTAACGCTTTTGCCTGGCCACGGTGGTCTACGATCCCTATAACTATAGATCTAGTGATCTTGGATAACTTTAAAAATTTAGTTAAGACGACCTAATTTAAGACGATTTCGTGAGTTTAGGATATACACAATTTATGTCATTTAAAAAGTACATTTGCGTTTGAGATTCAGATTTATTTATGCGCATATTCTTAGCTTAATTTCCGTTTTTAAATTCTAGTAAAACGTAGTTTTGAGGCTAATAAACTTGATCAAACCAAAAATATTCCTATTGGCAACACGACAAAGTTACTGGCATTAAGGTCATAATATTAAGTAATATGTAACAATTCTTTAACTCCGCAAATAGGCTTAGAAATACTCGACCTAGTAAATTGGATTCACACTCAGACGCCCACATTGATATAATTCTTACACATATACATACTTACTCATATTAACAGAATAAGGTCTGTCTGTAAGTGATTTACAGACGTGTCAATAAGAAAATAATAATGGTTTGCAAGATATTGCGAAAATACTGCGGAGATAACTTAAAGTTACATAGATATATAAAGTATATCAGTCTTAATTAGTTGTTAAACAAATCTAGAAAGTCGCTAGTAATGAGGGGTTACCATGGCTCACTCGAATGCAATGGCACATTCGAATCTCCCACAACTAAGGATGACTTCGTTCATACTATGTCATGCTGCGTCAATGCGGGTTGGCAGATAACTATATGAACCATTTATCGAATGCAATTAATCACATCCCTGTTTATGTCTCACTGAGTACGGGTCTCGTCCCATAACTAAAGGACTGGAGAATACTTCGCCACGCTGCGCCAATGCATGTTGAAGTACTGGCTAGTAACCTAACAGTTTATCGGATGTTTTCAAACCACTAAATGGATACTGGCGTTGGTTGGTTGAACTGGCATCTGTCTGTCCCTCCGAAGAACGCGTAATCAGCTGCCGCTTTCAAATATTACATAATACAACACTAAAAGAGGTGTCATTAAGTCGAAACCTAAGTTTCAGCCGCTAACACTAACGTCGGATCAAAGTTTTAATATCATTACACATTCCAACATGTCTCGGTGTATTATGAGGATAAATTAAATTACCAAACTTTCTAATTGTTTCGCCTAAACAAAACTCATTATGCGAGTCAACAACTTATGCACAGATTGGGTTTCACAGACGACGGAGCCTCTCCACCAAGATAATCGATGCTTTGTCAATATATTAGTTGTCAGTTAGTTTAGGGCCTGTAACTTATTACCGTTAAGTATACTACTTTGGTTTAATTCGTAGTAGGTACATCATATAATATTGTGATGGACAAAGAAAGGCGATATCTACACACATACTAACATTTGGTTGTAATATTGAAATAATGTATTAACAATACTTTTTTGAATTTTTATTCATAGTAAGTGGATAAAGATAACTTAGGATCGTAAGAGTCAGCAATGATCATTCTTCTGTATTTAGTATCGGAACCACCTAATCCTGACTGATTATAAATTTCGTTGGTTTTGAACACTTTCCAATAAGTTATGTACAATAATACAATACCTACAATTAAATTCATTCTTTATTAATTCAAGAAAAACGTCATCGATCCAGGTAGCGAATTTATTTGCAACATTTTAATCCGACAGTAAATCTACTTTATCGCAATGGTGTTTATCAAGCGCGAAAAATATTTTAAAGTCGCACTCTTAAATTGCGTGTAACGAACATTTATTGGGAGCAAATTTAAATTCACGGCGTGTCACGTAAATGGAACTATTTTTATCTGCGCCGTTGCAGGCAAAAAGGCTATGCATTTGATTGCAGTCGTGTCCATAATTTTTGCGCGTGTATTTTATGTATTCAGCGCCATCTGTCCACGTGGAAGTCAAGCACAGATGTCGTTCCGACCCGAAACTAATAAATGAGTTCGGCCCTAGGGGAAATTAAAAATAGTTCCGCGCAAATCAACAACAACTGGGAACAACTTACCGCGCCAATATTGAACTTTGCTCGGTAAAGGCTTTCGAGCGAGCTTTTGATAACAGAAATCACAATTAATATTCAGATGTCTGAAGTTTGCGATTGAATAGCTTACGCGTTTACAGGGATTTTGAGCGGTGTAGATATTACATAGTATATAATAGGGTTGGTCACAATCACAATCAATGTTGCTATTGGCTATTTTCCTAAATTTAGAAGTAAATACGAGGAAAATAAAATGTGAAGAGTAAAGTAAAATAAGGATAAAATAAAAAGTAAATCGTCCTCATTATTACTCGAAAGACTGTTGTGTTCCAATTAATGATGTTTTAAATAAACTCGAAAGATCTTAAAAGTTGTATCCGTGTTTTTTTATATTATTACCTCCGTATGCCTGCCTTAAGGTTGACTGGAAGATAATGTTTTTAGCATAAAGTCCGCCTTTTGTATACATTTTGTTAGATGGTTCAATAAAAAATGAATATTTTGATAATTGTAGAGTAAAAGTTGATAGGTCTGGCAACACTGGATAGTATCGAATAACTTCAGGCTTTTGTTGACGGATCTCACTGGCTCCGTTTTCCTCCCTTTCAATCCATAACAAAGGAATGCGAACACGTGTCTAATGCTTACGTCGATTCGAGTTGGTATTTGCCGAAAATATTGCTCATTCGACATCGACAGTTTGAGTCCTTAGTCCTTCAAATGTACGAAAGTTATTCACAACGCAACTTCAAAAAATCGTACTAATATAACATATTACTTCAAAATTTAAAAAAAAACTTTTTTTTAGTATATTAAATATATAATTTTCTGCCTTTTGTCAATTTTATAAGTTTTATAAAAACTTATTTTACTAATTTAAAAAATAATGCTGTACGTACCTGTTTTGTCAAGGAAATTCTTAATTATCAATCAATACTTTCTTTATATCTTTAATTACCTTACAAAAAAAATATTCTATTAGCTGATATTCATATAATATTAACTATGTTATAAAACATTCAAAATAATCGAATATAATTATATTGCATAACTGTTCTTTGGAGTAAATATAAAGTAAATAAATAAAAAAGTACCAATTCCCGTTCACCTTTAGGCACTTTCTTTAACTTCAAATTATCAACGTTTTGGATATTTTCCGCTAAAAGTATTGAAATTATGAAACGAACGGCCGATTCACCCGTGGACGGCTGTCGCTGTCTCCGTTCCGATAACTCCGACTTCCTTCGCACATTTACTTTATTACCGAACCCTGCCATTTGTTTACCCACTTGCCAAGATAAGGTACCTTTCTGACTTATATTTCACATTGCTCGTACTATTTTGGGCGAAAATTATGGCGAGGTAGGCAAATCTTTCGTGAAAATTGAGTATATTTGACGGGAAGTCGGTATATGATAAAGCACTTATTAATATGAATCGCTTGGATTGAATACCGAGGAAAAACAAATTTTACTTTAAGTTAATCGTAATTGAATTCTACTTTAAATAAATCCTTATTTTCTGTTTTTTACGAGACTAATAGCATGCTTATAAGTATCGCAACTCTGCTACCAAATGGACAAAAAACTGCTAAAAAATTTTAGCATCACATCCGAATTTTCTTTAAATTATCATATAATCATGTAGTAGTTTGTTTGTTGATTGTACATTAGAATACTGAACTGTGACGTTTTGTCAACAAACAAGGAGGACAATATCAACACAGCACTCCAACCAATATTGGTGAAAGTCGCGCCAGCATTCATACATCAATGAACTTCCTGAGACATTCGCGGAACGGTATGACATGGGGTTCTTCAAATGTAGTACAAAAAAGCTTTCCTCCAAAACCGCAATGCCATTGCAAATGTCCATAAGCGGCAGTGACCACTTAACATTGCCTTGCCTGAATTTTCGCTAGGTTAATTATAAAAAAATCAAGTTCTTCGAGCAAAAAATTAAAAAACGACTCTCACCTATAACAAATAATAAATAAATAAAATTAGCCTTTATTGCTGTTAATTCACAAAACATTGACTCAATTTTTTAAAAATATTTCTTACATTTAACTTCGGCGTTCGGCACAAAACCAGCTTGTCTTTCGACATAGGCCTCTAAAGATTTCCATCTCTCTTTTTGCTGTTCGGATCCATTCTGGACCAGCCACCTTTTTATATCATCCTCCAAAACAATGAATTAAAATATACAACAACTCTCACCTATAAATTCCTCTAACTAAAGACTCTTATAACAAGTGGCGTGTATACAGATTACTTACGCGAGGGGTATTAGGGCGCGAGAAGGATATTTATTTACACAAATAAATCGCGTCGCGCCAACGTCTGCACTCGTATGCAGGAAATTAAAATCGGCGGCAGCTGCGAATAATGAGATTCCCATTACTTATACCTTAAGGTGGATTCGGAGCTCACAGTTTGCGGCCTGCGGCTGCGTCTCGCGGCTGTGCCAGCTCGAGATTAGAATCTTATTAGATTTTCTGTACCACATACCATACCAGAAGCCGTTTCCCTGTAGTTTTTTTTTATCAAAATAATTTAATTCCAATGACTTACTTAGATACTGACTTCCAATACTATTACAAATTGAAACCTTTAAGTAATTCTTAAACTTATTGCCGTTGTATCTTAAATTTCTTCGCGTATTATTATGTCTGACGCAGATTTAAGATTCATCTATTTTTAAAGATGAACAACAATTAAATAGTTACAATTAAAATATCACAAATTATAAAACATATAAATAATACAGTTCATAATAATGCAAACGTTAAGGGAGGTTAATAATGTTAAAAGGATTTCGTCTCCGAAACATGAATGAAATCCCTTTTATATATAAAATGTCAACATTTGTTATAAAAAAAAATCACCTTCTATAACTTCAAACCCTCTACTACAGACAAATACCGCAGCCGCGAGCCGCAAGCCGCATCGCTCGAACGACATCCACCTGTGCGAGATTTCTTGCGAAATTAACGCGGCAATCTCGGAAATCTTTCGCTCCCAACAAATATTATGTTTCTACGTAACCGATGTCGTTTCGTTTCGCATCCGCCCGCATTTGTAGATAAATTCTTGATGATATTCGCATCGGAGAAGGTTGAGTGCCACTGGTTACGGGTGCTAGATTATATAAGTAACTGTGCCACACTTGTGGGCGTTATAGTAGCCTCAAATATTGGCGCTAAGTTTTCTAAGGATTAGTCTGCAATATAACTTCTAACAACAACAATATAGTACCTAATTTAAATATTCGTGTATAGCGAATGTTTTTTTTTATTTTTTGCACATATACAACTTACAATTACAACTTACGATTTAGTAAGGTTAATGACACCAAACTAGGTTACCTAAAAACGAACCAATCCTGAAAGAAATCAATATATTAATAACTCATCATATCTCAACACATTTACCTCAGGCGACTAGAGTGTGACACCGCAAAGTCTCCGTAGAGATACTAACTACACGTTTTTCGTTTCGTTTTAAAACTGAGCACACTAAAAATCGAATGCACATTCCCACGAAATGTAGACTTATTTTTTTGGAAACGCTCAAAAGAGAAGAGAAGCACAACTAGTTATCACAATTCCTTCTACGATCGCTTAGCATTACGACCAACGGCGTGCAATACATATGAGAATACGCCGCTATCTCAGAATCCAGCCACAAACGTATAATATTCTTGCTAGACTTTATCGCGCTTGCTGCGGTCCTGCAAAATAAATGCTAAGTGCTCTGGAGACCGCGATAATTCTCCTCAATGCAGAATCTTGCATATGAGAAAGAGGCCATTAGTTAAGTGCAGAAAGGGAATACGTTAAAGGAGGCACATTTCGCTTCTGGTTGATTAAATTGCATCGTTCAATTCACGGTTTCAGCTCCGGTTATCTTTAACCCAATCTTGCACACTGTAGTAAATTGCAAAATAAGTTCATGATAGAACATTTCAGTGTTCGAATTTTTCTAAAGGCACCATTGCTATTTTGCCTTATAACAGCAGTGCTTTAGATACTATGCTCTAGTTTTAAAGGGGGTATGGTTAGGAATATACACTTAACCGAAGCGTTCCAACTTAGTCCTAGGAATAGCAACGCATTTGTCGACCTTAGTTCGTTAGACAATAGTTCTTTACTTTGATTCTATTTAGGATTGACTACAGATGTCCATACGATAGTTCCATGGCGTCAGTGACTACATGAACTACTGAAACCGGTAGGTTAAAGCATAGATAAAACGCTATAGTACTAGATTGACATTGCGTCTCCGCCCGCAATGGTACGGGGCACCGTCAGGTTTTAGTGGGTTCGAGTCCCACATAACCCTGCTGCCGGCCCCGTAGCGGTAAGGTATCCGTGGGGATTTCCTGATGAAAAAAAAAACTAGATTGACCTAGGCTCAAGCTTAGAACTTAGGCAACACAAATGCGCATCATCCTCATCAGATTACGCATTTAACAGACATTTGCTTAATAGGTCGTAAATATTCTAACAAACGTACAAATAAAATACACTATATGATATTCAAAGACTCTTAGACTATTTATAATATTACATACTCTATGACACTATGATATTACTAAAAGAAAATAAAATGATATTCTCAACGCTTGGCAACTATGTGGTAAGTAGCTTGGAGGTCGCGATAATTCTATACGATGCAGCAATCTTGCGTATGAGAAACCGACCGTTGCATAATCTTAAAAAGAGATTCTTAAAAGAGAAATGACAAAGTCGCCAGAGCATTTTCAGTGAATCTAGGTTACGTTTATACACGGTTTATACTTTGAATACGTTCAAACGACGCTGGGAGCTCAATGAACGACCAAAGAAAGTGAGACCAAGGTTTGATTCTCGACATAATGTTTAGATTGAAGTTTCTAATGTAATAGTGAGTCGTAAAACAGCGAAGTATTCACTGAATGTTTAAAATGGTATATTCATTGATTTATAAGATGGGAAGAAATGGGATCAGTATATTGGGTTGGGTAAATTGAAATGTAAACATGAGTTAAGCGATTCATTTTATGAAGCACTTTGTTTAAAAATTTACTCGTACCTACGGTTTTTTTTGTATTATTATTTTTTGTATTATCTATTAGCGATTAGAGACAAAAGCTATAGTTGGTATGATCAAATCAATGATTCCGATGTAAGTGTGACTGTGAAAATAATATTTTGATACATAAGCTAAAAGCTTGGCTAGAAACATTATATTCATATCTTAAGTTTTACATAAATTTGAGCACAAATTCAACAAACATATCTACAGTAGCATGATAAGTAAGTTAAAAATGCATTTGCCGACAATGCTTAATGGTAGAAGTTACAACCTAAAGAATTCTAAAAATAGCACTGAGTGTTTGAATCC
>DWGW01002242.1:0-10027 GCA_018247775.1 Udranomia orcinus
CATTATTTATTTATTTAAATATGTGTATGGATATCAAATTAAACGCGGTATAAACTCTATTTTACTTATTAAAATTTAAAAAAATGTATACTAACCTATCGTCTACCTACATAGCGGGGATATAATATTATTTGTGGCTTAAATCAATTTGCAAATTCAATCAAATGAGAAATAATCTATATTAACCTTGAGTTGAAACGCCAATCGTATCTTCCCTTTCCCTATGTCCACTTTGAACAGCAGAGAAGCGTGATATTCAATCGAATACACAATTATAATGCTTTTCTGATAAGATTGTTAATCTAAGACTTTGAAGTCTAATTGCAAAAAAGACAAAATACCTTTATGTATCTTTAATTATTATTGGTCTATAGTAACAATACATACAACGTCTACTTTTCCTTTATAATATTACATCATCCGCTTTGGAGTTTTACTTTTCTTTTGGTACGGTACGGTACGGTTCGGTAGGTTAGTATCTAGAATCCACATGATATTGTACGTTATATAGAATACACTTCTGAGTGCCTTATTTCTAAAGAAGTTTCAGGGGGATCTTTAAATAAACTTCTTTAATGACTGAGATAACGCCTTTTCTGGAATTGCAAAGTTCAGAAGCGGCGACAACTGCTGTGGTCTCTTGGACTTTACAGTCAGGACTGGACAGATTTATCAGTAGATTCTTCACGAAGAGAAAAATGTTATTTGAAGATTATTTTCCGGTATCTCAACTGCTACAGTCATGCATCTGACTAAACCCAAATGTTTACGATATCGTAACAATGAATGCCTAGTACTTTTATTTTAAAGCAATCAGCCTGTCTGGTTTCACTTCCATAGTTCATCGTCTGCAAAGTGATATAAATTTAACCAAGAAAACCACTCATAGGTACCAAGCCATATACAAACATAGGTACAGAACTGCAATATATGTGAATTTTTTAACATAAGATCGTTTTAGTGTCAACATTTTTAACGTAATGTATATCTTAAGTTCATAATGCACAAGACAAAACTTTTAAGCAGCTTCAGTATTGTGGCTATTTTGGTCAGCTTCTTTCTTTACTTGTTCGTTACGTTCAAATCAGAAGGGAAGCAGTACATGTTAAACATTACAGATTTGTGATCACAACTTAGTAGAAAGCGAGAATATCATTGCTTTTGTGCGCGACATTAGTATTGCTTGTTATTATTGACATCGTATAGATGCCATATCATGTATTGTCCGTACACACACATAATACACAAATATAAAAATCGTCCACGAAAATTTAAAAAAAAAAGGTACTTAAAGGTACTTACTTGATCAAAAGCATATGTGTATTATGAAGTTGGCGTATTATTTTTTCCGAATCGTGCTCTCTGACTCTATACTCATTCCTGTCAAACATTTGTTTGCATCTCTCACGCAGAAGATCAAGTTTTCCTCCAAAGAAAACCATGAAAACCACAATGCTTGTGTCATAAGCTGCCATTATACCAGCACCATAAGCACACAACAATACGTGCCACAGAACAGTTATCCAGCTACCGGGAGAATGAAATTTGTCAAACGGCATCCAGGAGCTGAAGATATGTGGAAAAAGTTCAGTTCCATCTCGTAAAGCTTCCCGATAATTTGCTGATGATAAATATCGCATGAGGGGCGTTGTTGTCACTGTTATGAATGTCGTAAATACTAGAATCCAGTAGAAGTAGATGACGTGGCGACAGTACTTGGTGTATTTATTGAGAATCTTCCCTTTCACATCATCCTTCGTATCTCTCTCATATTTATCAGCATCATCTATATATTGAATGACGTCCTTCCATTTTGTTTGCCAAAATACGAATGTATTGGCCTTCACGATGCAGACAATACTTAGCATTGAAATCTTTAGATTGGTCAGCACTAGGTCCAAGTCATATCTTATAACGTACAACTCCATGTATTGTGTTAAAACGAAGAAAGATACAATTTCATGCAATATTATATATGCAACCCTTGCTGTGCGATTTTCTGGTAATATCAAGCCCATTTTTTCAAGAATCCAATATGTTGGGCCTAGTAACGGCCTATTCGGATCCTCTAGATTTTTTAAAAATCTTTTAAACATCATTAGACGTGGTAACGCTAGCAAATTTTAAATTGAATGACTGTAAAAATATGTCTGCCGTATTTATATAGACCCAAACGTATAGAAGTCATAACCGTTTTTACAGGCGCAAATCAGACATAGGGTTTGTACGTGACATTTTCCTTACATTTTTAATGCGAGAGAAGGAAACGTTTTTTTGCTTTTTCCTTACTTATACTTAAGTAGAGTATTGTATTACAGTAATTTAAATTTCTTGGGGATTAAATACATTTCCTTATAAAGAAAGGCTGAAACATAATTTGGAAAAGAAACGGCCGGAACTACCAGGACAATTTCGAACAGTTCTGTACTTTTTTTGTGTTTTTTTTCCTAACCAATAGGTTTTATAACAAAATACATAACAAGTAAATAATTTACATTTGCTTTCATAATCTATAAGGATATGCAGTTCACATGAAGCCTAATTATTACTATCCTTAAAGTGTATTGAAGACCTAACATTATTTCAAAAACTAAAGGAAAAACTTGACAGTTTGCCTTATGGTAAGATTAAGGGAAAAGAGTTGAAGGATGAGGTGACAAAAGGATTTGCAATATAGAATTCACAATAAACCTCTTGTACCTCAAATCAAATAGAGAAAATATTTACAGAATTAATTTATTCGATTTATATTTTAAATTGACACTACAAGTACACAGCATTAATTCTCAGTTTATTTGTGAAAAAGACGATTTTGAATTTGATGTAATGTAATGTAAAATGTGCTAGTGTAAGAAATACATAAAAATACCATCAAAATGAACAACATAATATTTTATCGATACGTGCATATCGATAAAATATTATGTTGTTCAATCACTAGCGTCTCTTTCGGCGAACGCGTAATATCATCAAATCTAAAGTACAACCTGTAATTTGGATGTCTCTATTAGAACCGTGAAATGGAGGCGTGGCGGTCACACCAGCCGTTCCCCGACATGAAAATATAATGAAGCCATCATACAATATCGGACGGGGATGACGTATAATTACCGTTATAATAAAGTGGCGAGAAAATACCATATGTTTATATTTTGTAATATTTAAGTTTTAATTTGTAAATTTTGCCATAAAATATTTTTTCAAGATTATAATATATCTATAGTTATCGATTATAAAATCCATCTGATGTACGTAAATGGTAGGCAAGAGTAGGTTATATAGTAAGTGGTCACTGTTGCCAATGGACATTTAGTCAACTATCTAGATTTTTTTTTCCGTTTTATGGCATTGGCACATTCACGGTGAGCCAACTTAAGCGGGGAAACAAAAATACTCATTATTTGACCATGATAATTATTGTAAAGAAGAATTATTTGTTTCATAATTACAGTTATACATTTTATGTTAACTAAATGAAACGTAAAGTGTATAAATATATATATATTTTTTAATACTGACAATATTCTAACTGTGAAATATAATACCTGTATTTTTTCTTATAATGGAAGAACCGTTTCTGATGCTTATTAAAAAGTTATCTGGCAACATTGTCTAAAATCTATATTTGACAATGACGTTGACATTATTGATGGTTCGATGTTTTGTTTATTTTGATTTCGGTTTACCTATGTGAATTTGCAATAATATCTTTGTGATAAAATGTGAATTGATCTATGTAAAGTACCTAATTATATAATATTGAGAGGAAATGGTTAATTGTTCCGTAAGCAATTGCAAAAACACTTCAGCTAAAATATCAAAGAATAAAGATGGCATTACCTTTCACAGGTAAGAACTATTTTGTAGAAATTTTCTAACAAGAGGTATGAATTGACTTGTATTAATTGTTAAGTAAACTTTTATGTTGTTTTATATTCAAGGATACTTGTATTTTCAGATTTCCTCGCGATAAGGACAGAAGGCGGCAGTGGGAGGTAGCAGTGAATAGAGAGAAAGAATGGTCGTCAACGACGTCTAGTGCTGTGTGTTCGGAACATTTTGATACCAAAGACTTTTATATCACCCAAAGTGGTTTGCGGAGATTATCCGTGGAAGCGGTTCCTGTTATTAATATATCTGTATGTATAAAAGACCTTATTATTTGTAGAGAAACCTTTTGCGTATTTAAATAACAATAAAATTTGTTTATACTTTTGACGAGCATGTGGGCCATCTGAGGGTAAGTGGTCACTGCCGCCCATGAATGAATTGTAATCAACCTGGGACAGGAATGTAGTTTTTTCTTCGGTCAACCACAGATGTATTGCTACCTCTGGGGACTAGGTTGGAATGCCTCGTTAAGTGTGTCACCCTTCAAACCAGAACACAGTAGCAGGAACACTGCTGTTATAAGGCAGAAATCTTTGCAATATAAAGGAATATAATTTTAGTTCAATGTAGCTTTACATGTTACATATAATTATAATAAATGTTTTCATAACTTTATTTCAGCCCTGTCAGGACCCAGAACCAACTATATCCAACTTCCAACCCATTGATATTAATACCACAGACACTGATGAAGTTGTCAAGCTAAAATTCAAGGTGCGGAGACTGGAAATAATAGCTGATAACAGAAAACGAAAGATCAACCTCATGTGGCAGAGCAAGCGGCGGTTAAAGAAGAAGTTAGAGATGATGAAGGGTCTAATCAAACATCTAATTGAGAATAAGAAAGAGGAAGGGAATACATTATAATTGCCAATTTAATCTATTTACTATGCGGAATTTAGTTGATTGTTGAAATTTTGTTGTAAAGAGTAGTAAAAATTTTATATGGAAAGTTATGAACAGAATTTTGAAGCATAACTTTTTTTGAGTTATTCTTATCCTTACTTTTTATTAATTTTTGTACTGCTTTGATAGTGAATAATAAAATTGCTTTGGATAACACATGTACTAGTTCTCACTAGTAGCAATAATACAAAGTATTAATAGACTAAGGTGGAAGGTACCACGGCCGAATAGATGCCGAATGATAAGCCAATCTAAATTTAAGATTGGAAATATATAATATTATTTGTAAGAAGTAAGTAATTGTATTAAAATTAATTTATTGCTCAGGTATTTTTTTTTTAATTTTATATTATTACCATTACTAAGAGTTCCTAACTTAAGGTGATTAAAAAATGTAACACACTACAAATGTTATTTTCTCATTTAAAAACTTAAGTTGTACATGACCAAATTGCTTCACCCAGTTCTTTTAATTTGTTTTGGATATTAAGTTAGTGTTACATTTCTGTCTAAGAATATTTTTTATAATTGGACCTATTTATGCAAACAAGAACCAACAGGTTTCCTGTTATAATTATTAAAAATGTTGATAATTTCCAACAATATTATATTTGTATACATAGAACAAATTATTTTGTGCAATATTGCAATTTTATTAAAAATAACCGAAAATTGTATAGTATTCAAATTTTGACAAAAATGGCTTTTTCTCAAAAATGTCGTTGTGTGGGTTGATTCTGTTTTGCATAAGTAGGTCCAATTGTTCGATATCTATCTAATTATTGAATCTAATACCTCTTTTCAAAACCTTTTAAGACACAGATACTTTTAATAAAATAAACCCTAACGTTTTTTGTAATAGATATTTTGCACAAACTATTTATTAAGAATCTAGATTCATTTAAAATACATATTTATTACCTATTAGTAAAAAAAGGATTTTTGTCATACATAATCGCATAATGACTTGTTTGTGCATAGACGTGGCCAATGTCCAAAATGGGCATAAGATTGTAAAATAGAGTGAAAAATTATTTGCGGTCTTTATTTTGCATATTTAAATCTATTTAAATTACCTAGCAATTGATAAATAAACGATTAATTTACTATTTATAATGTTATTTTTATGGACTGGACTAATACATTTTTTTTTTATAAAATATGATGTTTTGTTATTAAGAATATATTATAATCAAATCAAGCAAAAAAAATCCATCGGTGTAGGATATTCATTTTGTCAAAGACTGATAGTAGCAACTAATTATCTTTGGAATGAACATTGGCTTCGTTTTGCGATGTATTTCACAACTAATTAATTTCAACGAATCGAAGTGTTTATCAAAGTCTCTATTATGGCGAATACCGTTTTCTTGATAGCTTATCTGGTTATTAGAAAACGAGTCGGCAGTATTGTTGTTTTGGATAACCGCATCGTAGCGTCCATTGAGCGAAGGCTTGCGCGCGCGCCGTAGCGTAGTGGGGGATGCCTCCCACCAATGAATGTCTCAGTACCTTCGCTGGCTCGGCGAAAGTTGCGCGTATCGTCACCACGTCCGAATACCGAACAGAAATCGATCGAGAAACAATCCTTACTTTTTAACAGCCCCAGTCGATTCCCCACCAAACCGAGGAACGAGTGCCCCTGTGTAAACATAAGTGTGTGAAACGTCTGCAGTGTATGTGTGCGTTTTCTAAACAATGTTTATGTGGTACATGCACGTATGTCATTGAATGAAACGCGTTGCCAGTTGCAATCGGCGAAAATGCGACTGTCGGGTCCGATCATACGTGTTAACGATCGCTGATCGAAAAATGGCCCTAACTGACCACAAATAATATCGATGTTCACTAAAATGCGGGAGTTATTAAGGATCTCACTAGTGTGTGTGTGCGCGTTACTCTTGGCCGTGAGTGATGGCAGGTGTGAGGAGGAGATAGGGTCTGCCGAGGTGACCGTGGAGTCGGAGCCCATTGTGAGAGCCGATGAGCCAAGTGACAGGACAGTAAAGGATGGCAAGGTTCCCCTCCCAGGTAAGTTTGCTTTAGTACGATTGTTCTCAAATGTATGAGAACGTAAATTGGATTTCTAAGACCTGAGTATTCTTGTAAATTACTCAAAATATGAAGTTATAAAACACTACAAGTGTTTTTATTAATCATGGGTACCAATCAATTATCTACATACACGAAGATAGTGTATTAAGTTGTTCTAGCAAAGTTTGGGCAAAATAGCAATACACCCTGTATTACTCTATTAACCCTAATAGAATAATTATTACGAAGTACGACACGATAGTTGAATAAGATGGATATTCATATTTTTATGTAACTAGCGCCCCCACCGCCGTTCATTACCTTACCTGTGGTTAATCAAGTTATTCAATTGGATATATGCGCTAAATCCTGCTAGAAAATTACATTCAATTTTAATATGAGCATCCTAAGACCACTCTGAAGTACTCTAAAGTGTGCTATCGTCAGTTCCTGAATTAACTTCTTGAAAAAGGTCGTATTTAAACTGAAACTTAGAATTTTATGTCGTCAGCCTTATGTACTGCCTTTTATTTAATGATCTGACATTTTCTTTCTCGTTATAATTCATTCTACACTAATATACGAACATCGATGTATAAATATCAAAGCACGCTTGTTTATCTTAATGACTCGTTTGGAAAAAATCCAATACAAACTCCGGACACGTTGTCTCGGTATAGCTCACGTTTCTAACGTTATAGCTAGTATTTATTTTGTGATCATCACTCCATTATATAAGTGCCTATCAGCTGGTATAATGTTAATTTGAAAACGGAGACGAATAAGGAGGTTTCACATGTAAATGTTTAAAGATAATATGGTTATAAGATGAAAACTATAGTTCATCTTATGAAGAACAACATTTTGATTGATCCTAGTATGTAAGGAGTTACTACTTCGCTGGTTAGCTTTGGCACTGTCTGAGTGGAATACTGTGTTATAATTCTAGGGATAAGATTTAGGTCTTACATGAAGTGCCGCATCTGCACACTCGGAATGAACAAACATTGAATCTGTGGGCGCAAATAATGATAGATGAAGTAAAGATCTTCTACAAATCGATATCTTTGGGAGTCATCCCGTTTATAAAAAAGATAATATACGTAGATATTTCGTGGTGATGTTTTACTGAACACCGTAAATAAGTCCTTTCCACTGAGTGACCATAGAAATGTCACAATAATTGTATGGTTGCAGGGGCACCCAGCCTATAGTGGACTAGCGTCATGCTCTATAAAACAATTGGTGTAAAAAACTTTTACTCTACAATGCATTTTGAACCGTTTTTTCTTACTTTATATCATAGGTTTACATGTTTCACTATGTTATTGTATTTTGTGCATAACTGGAAAATTTATAATTTATGAATATAAGTAAAATAACAACTGCCTTTCATAAATACATAGTTTAATTAAATTAAAAATAAGCACTTCCAATTTAAAAAAAGTAAGTTGTTTTCGTATCGTAGCCAGTGTCGTAATAAAGCCTGCGAGAATTATTTTATTAAGAACACGTGGTAAGATGAGTAGGTTGACCGATAAATGTATCTGAGATCGGATTCAAGGTGATTACGTTTTTGTACGAAAATACACAAATACAAGGTAAAGTCCGTTTTTGTATCGTATACGTATAAAAACAGAGCTCGGATTCACGTTATGAGATCGTCATCGATTCGCTTTTTGTAATCAAATACCCATCATTGAGTATATTAACACACGTGATGCGCTGAGTAATATTCTTGTATTGAGCTAGACTTGGCAAATTGATCGTGTTTTAACTCTATTCTTGCGTTAAGGTTATTTATTAAATGATTCATAAATATGATGGTTATTTATTCAATATGGATCGTATCCCGAACTTCCTATTTGTACTTGACGTTTTAGGTAATGCAAAAGCGACAACAAAGTAAATTGTTTAAAGTGGCAAATCCCACGCCCGGTAGTGTTGAAATCATTATCGTGTTAAAGCGCTAACTCGATAATAACGAAACACTGAAAGTTGTAGAATTTTCTCGGTACGTATATAGGTAGTATAATAGTTGCCGCCAATAATCGATCGACAACAAAAAAGCTATGCAACAGATGACAATCGCTTGATTAGCTTCGCACATTCCGAATAGATCTAATATAGAAATTTCAAACTCAGCGATGTAATAAAAACTTATCAGATCCGTAAACTTATAGACAATCTTCTGAGATGCCAAGTGCAACATGTTACACGGCAATAACACATTAAAAGTCAAACAGACCTAAAACATTTATCAGACATAATTTTAATAACAGCTAAACATGTTTGGAAAGGTTCATAATTTGAAAATGTTTTAAATTCAATCAAGGTATATTTGTATCTGATCTCTATTAATATAAAAAAAATAAATGAAGATTCGAATTCAGAACGGCATTCGAATATTCGATTTTTAACGATAAAAAAAATTGATGTAATATTTTGATGTAAGAAAATAAATAGAACAGGAATATTTAGTTCGTATATAGTTATTTTGGAAAGTATATATTATCTATATGAGAAGGGAGTTTTACTACAAAAGCTTAATCTTTCTTAGATTAAACACTTGACAGCCCTAAGTCTGGCTGAAGGAGAACAAGTGGCTATAAAGTAGCAACGAACGATCATTTTCCGTTGTCGTAAATGTCGATATAAGACGGTGACCACTTTCTAATGACCATTAAATATACTACAACGAGCTACTCGCGGAAGTGTCTAGGTTAAAAATCATATCGATAGTAGAAAAAGTGTTGATAAATCGACTATCAAAAAACAACAATAGCTGTATATAAGCAAAACTTACATCAAAAGTATCATAGCTTTAGGACCATATAAAGAACAGAATGATGAGTATATAATTAAAATACACGAAAAACAAGACAAGAAAGTTAAGATTTTTTTAAGGTCTTTTCTCACTTAAAAAATGATTTTATGAGATGTGGTAATGGCCTACGCTTTCCAACGTTGATGAATAAATAGTAGGTATAATTATAATAATAGGTAATAATTGTTAGAAAAATTTATTAGCATAGCATACAATGTCCCAAAAAATGCTTAATATTTAAAAGAGAAAATATGATAAGTACACATGATTTTTAATATTTTTATAGAGTTGTCATCCAGTGCTCTACCTTAGGTTTGTTATTATAATATAGATTTTAGTAGTTTTAAATAAAAATAAAGGAAAAGAGAT
>DWGW01002243.1:0-10027 GCA_018247775.1 Udranomia orcinus
AATTCTTTGGGGTCCCCTCTTTTTTTAAAATTATAGGGGGGGGGAACCTTTGGGGGTTCCGCTTCCGGGGGCCCTACCGCCACTAATTCTGCCTAATACAGTGTCCTTACTCCTGTGTTCTGGTTTGAAGAGTGTGGTCAGAGAGACAGGGGTAACAACGCATGTGAAGTTGATCTAAGAAATTACTTGGATCCTACCTTGGGTTAATTGCTCGTTTGTTACCTCATGTTATAAAAAATAGAAAAATAGTATTCTTAGGTAATATATGTATATCATTACTTTTGGGACATTCAGCAAAAAAACATTTGTATTTCGTAAGCATTTATTATGACAACTTAACAAGTACTTTTAGTGCAAATTGAATTAGCGAGATTTTTGTTACTAATAGGTTGTCTGGAAAACACACACACACATGTACACATTTATGTCATTTGTTTTTAATAATTATGATATATTCAGACAGATCTCTTACGCTACCTACGGAAAATCGGAACGATTTTCAGGACAGCCCAATTTATTATTTTTCTATAATATATAATATAATAATCAAAAATATAGTACGATACTAATATTATGAGTGGCAACCATATGTTTCTATCATGTGGTTTACACAATAAATATAACTCTACTATTTGCTAACATACACAAATAAGTAACGCATACCTACATATTCTTTCGCAATAACCACTGCACATTACAAGAATTTAGTTGGAATGCGCAAAGTAGTGCAGATATAAATTCGTAGAATTCGACAACCCAATATTATTTTATTTTGCCTACTCATATAAAACTAACAATATGCATGAAAATACATCTCATTTGTAAGTCAATTGATCTCTTGAATGATTTACAATTCAATGACTAACCACTCGAAGACCCCATTTCTCGAGTAAAATCGAAAAAGAATTATGTCATGCCATAAATATTAGTCAAGTCTGATATAGAAAAATAAAATTTGGGTTACGTAAAATTTTAGTCTCACAATTACTACGATATATTAGGCGTTATAACAACGCCTAATATATTGTAAGTAGACATAGACAATTTAAGACGTACCTAGCTATTTTAGTATATCTAATTTTACCTGGGGGTTTGCAATGCCGCACTAGGGGTTATACTCCCGAAAAAATAATATCTATAGTTAATATTAAATATCAGACATTTGTTTAAAAAAACTTAATTATTAATAGGATTTTGGGTAGAATCTTATCGAAATCACTTATATCTCAATCCTCGCCAGTAGAATAGAAATATGTAGTATTTAATAAGACTGAAATAATTTTCTTAATCTATGGTCTATGGCATAGACCTATTATGGCGTATTGCCATAGGTTTTTTAACTAACAAAGGAGTGGCGTATTCTGATAGATTGAAAAATAGTGCCTTAAGACAATGACAAAAAACACAATTTTAAAAATGGCACATTAGGTATGTTGGAATGTATTCATTCAGCTGCTGTTCCAGACATGATACAAAAGGGACGTTAGTATTCATTCGTTTTTATTTTTGGTGCTATTCACTGTTGCAAAAGGACAGTGCAAAAAAATGTAAACGGAGACAATAGAAATAATATTTCCTACTGTAGTTAATGTCTAAAAGCAAATATGACGTGCATGGAACTATGTAACACATCCTTAACAATGTATAATTGAGTATATTCTATTAAGGGTTATCTAATCTATAAATTTTGCAATGCAAACTACAAATAGTTTTTAGTATTTTGTATTTCTTTATATATTAATAGTTAGTCACGAATTAAGTAAAAAAGGCTGACAGATTTATTGGGAAATGCTTACTAAACTGTAGGAAAATATTAATATTTATTATATTAGTTTTATTATGAATGAAAAGGTTTGTAAATAAAATTTGAGTTTTACCGTTATATGTGAAAATATTTAGTAAGCCGCTTATTTCAGCATTCTATTATTTAATTTAATTCAAGTAATTTAATGTAGAACCAATCTAACTCTACATCTAGTTCGAAATCTGTGGCTTTGAAGCTACATTTCAATTCAAACTCCTTTAATCACTTTATCCAGATCTTGAATTTGGCTGGCTAGGCATTGCGATAGTGCTCTTTACATTTATCAGCCTCATACATAGACAAAAATCTAGTTTACAGTAAAAAATTTTTAAATTAATAATTCCATTTAGATCTTGAATTTGGGTTTAACAATACTCTATCGTAGTGATACCAAGCCAAAAGCACCTTGTAACATTATTGTGTATATAGATCTACTGTTTGATCATATATAATACATTTTAGGTATTTACATAAAATGTAGTAAATGTTGCTAAAGTATTCATCGTTCTTACTATGTAGAATCGTTTCGAGTCAAGGTAGATTTACATCTAATGAGCCCGTAAAGTTTTCGTCTGATGTTCTAATCAATACTTCACCCTCGTGCACCGTACGCTCCCCTCGCTAGGGTGTAAAAATAAAACAGGAATGATAACAATGGAGGTTCACAGCTATGATGAAAGCTACATTAAACCTTGTGGGTGGAAATACGCGAGAACATGTGAACCACGCATTACTATTTTCCAGCCGTCATTAACAGGTCACCACAAAATTGAAACCGTAGTTATTAGTTATTACACTAATTCATTCGTTCATTCATTCACATTCTGAACAAATGCGTAAAATGTATTGTAATTAAAACTTCAGTGCATTGTATTTTACTTACCATTTCGTATTGGTTTGTTTATGTTAAATTATTATAAAGACTATCGAATGAAGATTAATTGATAATAAAATATCGAAGTATTATCAAAACTTTTTATAAAAAAATTAATTAAAATAAGTTCTGATAACCATTTGAAAATATGTTGTTATTTATACAAACTATATCTAAAATAATATCCTACCTGTGCTGTAATAAATCGAGTTATAATAGTTCGATCGCCATTTCGTAGTAAACTTAGTTATGTGGGCGGTCGTTTGCCTTAATAGCCTTGCTGCAACAAACCCCAAACATACCTATTAAAAGCTTAATCGTGTCACGTTAACTATGTTTACATATAGTTCGCCCTGTATACTTTGTAAATTGTAATACTTTCTCAGTACTTTGTTGCCCCATTTTTTGCCAGCTATACTTGGCCGTTAATATAGAAAAATACATACATAGTGAATGATTATATGACGATCATATATTTTTGTATCGTAAAAGTGTACTCTTTTTTATAATGATTACACACTACCACAATATTTTTGCCGATGTCCTTGTTTGCTGTAGTTATGCTTATCCATTAATAGTTTTTTATTAATTACGTTATTTAAAAATTATTATATGGTCCATGACGTTTTTGAATTTCCAATAAGTCGACTCTTGTCAAATTTATGGTTAGTTCAAAAAATTTAGCGCTATCTGTTCTTAATTTCCAGGTAACCTGAAACGTCGTCTGGGCCGCGCCAGAGGGTTTGTTCTCCGCATGTTCGATGCACTGTGCAACTGCACCCAGACGGCGGCCGCAGCTGCTCGTACCACCGCGCGCAACAATCCCTTCAGCAAACGCTAGATCCCATCTCATATCAATTTAAAACTACAGTCTGATACCATAGTACTAGGTACAATCTGATATCAGTAACGACGTATCGGTAATATCGCGGTTTAGGCATCTGAATCTATTTCAAGTATCTGAAGTAAAAGAAAATATATGTGCATATATTATATGTCAAGGATAAGTTGTCGTACCGGTTAAATATCGGTATTAAGTTTCTAAATCTATCTCAAGTATCTAAAGTGAATAAAGAAATACACTTACCTATGTACTTATACGCGAGAGATCAGTAGAGAATGATGCATACGAGTATATCAGCGCGAAAGATAAAATAAGATCAAGATTGATTCTAAAGGTTAAGGTTATCACTGGAGATAAGGGTACATATGTTTAATATTTGGTACTTGTACGGTGCGGATGGAATGTTAACAAGATGTCATTGGTTAACTTAATTTCGATATGCTATTAACATAAAAAAGGACGGTAAAGAATAAATCGTATCTTCTAACAAATTGTATTGACAGCTGAAAAAAATAGTTTCATTAATTTATATCTGCCTTCTCATTATTCTTTTAGCTTTATATCAGCGTTTCGTATCTATACATTTACATATTATACAATATTTGCATGGTTATGGAGGCGTATGGAATTGTCAAAGGTTAACATTAATACCGATACTGCCGATAATAAAAGATATCAGAATTATACGTGTCGATGTTTAGTAAAGTTATAAATCTGTGGTTTATAATAAAAACGATGCTTTTTAATATTTTATCGCTGTATTGTCATAATATTCAGTTAATACCTGTAGTTTACTGTTGAAAATAATGAACCTTTTTAAAATTATGAATGTGCGTCTTCCCCTATGTAGTCCTCCCTAATGAATAAGTCAGGGGATGTTCCAGATCAAATATTATATTATATTACTTATGTTTGATTTCGATGGAATAGCTCGTTTCCATAATTGTAAAATTTTCCCCGACTGTTTTTTAGATTTCTTTGTTTCTGGCTCATTAAATACAAAAATAAACATTAAATAAATATTAACATTGTCGTATTCATTCATTCGTATTAATTTGGAACATCCCTAGTATTGAATGTACCCAGTTATGGTGTAATTGTGATTGGTGTGACGACGCTTATAGAATCTAAGCTGTGGATATGAATATTTATTATAATTAATATGTATTTGGCAATATTTAGTAGTATGTAACCGTAGTATTCATTGCTACAATTCGATAAACGTATACAATATTGTATCTGTTGATTAAATTGATCTATGTGTCTAGGTACCAATATTCATGTTTGTGATTATGTATTTTATATACTATAAATAAAATAGGTGTTTTCTATCACACTCTACAATCTTTTTATTGCCTATATTCTTGTGATGCATTTTAAAATCGACTGCAAAATATGTATAATTTTCTTTTGCTAGCATATTTACGAATATATTATCAGAAATTAATATATTTTTCTAATCGGGAAAACGATTGACTTTGTTTGTTTGTTTCTGATCTATCCAAAAGTTGTTCTTACACGTTTGAAGTCTCCCAAGCCCATCTTATTAAGTCCTTTAGACGAAGATTTTGATATGTTTTGTATATTTTTTCGATGTTTTACGCACAAAATATACCTTTAGTCTTGGTCCTTAAACTTAAAGATATATTAATCAAGTTTTTGTATACCTCTTTATTTATAAGAATACAATTAAAAAGTAGTAGATTTTAATATATTTAATTAATTATGTGAATTTTAATTATAATTTTGTTATAAACTATAATTTTATTTGAATGCAGCATATAATTAGTGAGTAGATGTACCAAAGACGAAGTAGTAATGAGTGTAATTTATTCAGAAAACACGACGATCGCAGCCAATGAGTTCCATAAATATCTTTTAAAACAATTTACCATATACATTTTAAACACTTAAAAATATTAGCATATCATATTATAACAATAACGCATTCAAAATTGCATTATTCAAATTTAAAATACCACAAGAATAAACTTAGGTTATTAGAATACACTGTTTTTGTATTCAGAGTCAGAAAAACTATTGAATGAATGAAGAATGAAGTTATTATTTTTACTTATAAGGGGGTATTTTTTTTTTATACTTAACTTTGACAGAATTGAGAATTTATTTTGTATCCTCATCTTGTCTTTTTTGTGATTCTTTAATTTATAACATAAATCATTGGTTGTGACGTTGTGTAGATATATTTTGTAAGTAGTACTTAACCTACTATGTTAGAAACAAATTGTAACGTATTAATGTCGGTTAAAACAAATTCAATGGAATTATTTGGAATTGTAAATATTAAAAAAAAACTTAGACAACTTACTCGTCGTAAAAATAATTTAATCCCTAAAAGATGACTTTGAGCTTGACTTTGAAATACTATTGTGTCTTATATTGAAGAAGAAAGAACTATCTATATACCTACATAAATGTAACGAAAGTTATATTTTTCAGTGTCTAAGAACCAATTTAATTTTAAAAATTGTAGAGAATTTCCCTTTGTATATCTAAATGTGTACGGGGAGGGCGGCTCGACGTTGTTTATTATTAAATAAATACCTAATAACTAACTTGAAGTCTGAATCTAGTAGATCCAGACTTCAGGTTAGTTATTAGGTAGAAATCAGTTATTAGGTAGAAATCAGTTATTAGGTACTTATTGCTTAAGGATTAATATCGCTTAACTATAAATAATGTATCAATACCTACTTCTTAATCTTGAAAATAATAGTATCGAAATTTAGTATTTTTATAAACGCTTAAGAACCGTTGAACCGAGTAAAAAATGTGGTATGGAGATAGTAACACGAATAAAGCACGCAAGGAATACGTATTTAAGATTTCAAAGATCGATAGTAAAGGACTGTATAATATTAATTCCGCTATGAGTTTTCAACTTTTGGACTTTTGGGTTTAAATTATTTATATTGTACATAAAGGTTAAACAATTCAACTTCTCTTCTAATAATAAAATAAATCGTGCCGTCCTCTCCTTTTGTAGGCTATTTTATTCTATAAATGTTCAATGTGATATCCTGCCTGTAACCTATTTCCGATGTGATCCTACTTGCAATTCTTCTAAAATAATAAAAACGATTTTGTGAAAATATTACTTATTTTTCCTTATCCCTTTCATTGAGAGCGCTCTCAGATATCAGATCTCTCAGATCATAGAAACATGACTTCTTAACATACCCTCGAATAAACATGATAAAATATGATGGTATTAGGTACGTTATAGTACTTACGTATGATTTTATATAAAATCATCTACCTTAAAGTATTTGAATGAAATAGACAAAATAATAAAAGAAAGTATAACTGAACCATAATAAACAAATCATGAAAATTAATTCTAATCTTGTGTGATCACTGTTGATATTATGAAGAAATAAATAAATTCTTTATTTACTTCACAAGGTATTTGAAATTGGCAAGTAACTACAGTTAAGCAGATAATACCTGTAATAAATTGAATGTCAGGTAATCTTTGTTGAATGTGATTTTTTGTTGCTTTCACGATTGAACTATTCAACTATTTGTCATGAAATCTTGTACACACAATATTAAATGTACATTTGTTTCGGATAATTTGAAAAGAAAATAGTATTTGAAAAGATAATAGTACCTTTTATTGTACCAAAAATCACTGAAGCTACCAAAATCACTTTCGGGTGGCTTCAGGTGCAATATTTAATTATTTTATAATTATTTGAGTCAATTTATGATCCTAAAACTATTTTTGATTTAACGCGAGGAGCTAAATTAATCTGGGACTTAGCGTGGCAAATTATAATCACAATATTAAACTTTGTGGGTCATGTCGATATTTTGCTGAAAGGAAAAATAGGTCACTAACCTACTGACGGTTTAGTATAAAATTCCTAACAAAATACCTGCCTTACAATAATATTGTAAGGTTCTTTATCAAGAAGTTAATATTTTGATGCAAATTTCATAGAACACAAAAATAAATTACACTATTTTTCAATATGAGCATTTAATGTAACCTACTTTACCTACTAATGGATCATATTAGGTAATCTGCTGTTGTATAGTTTAAGACCACTCAAACACTTAATGCGAAATTAAAAAGCTTACATTATCAAATATAAGTAAATATTTCTTTTACATAAATGTTTTTGAAATCTACTATATTATCATGATACGATTGTTTTCATGGAGTATAGTGATATCTGTGCTTTCTAGAAATTTCTAGAGCCTAGAATAAAAATTAAAATCTATGGTTGGTTTAGTTACGAATCACGATTGGCTGTAGCAAGATGGTAAATGATAGTTATTTTGATGTTGCTAGCTATAATGTTTGGTTTGAACTCTATTTTTGATATTTGTTACAGTATCTTTTGTTATTTTGAACCAAAGAATATTTGCTTGTTAAATTTTAATCGTTTGAAATTATTACCTACTTATATTCTAACTATTACTTAAGTTAAATAAATGTAAACTGACAGTTCCAAATTTTTCGGCTCCGGCTTCAGTAAATATTTAGCCATTAATATCGATGTTTATGTACGTACGTAGTAGTGTCTACGTAAATCGTTGGAAAGCTCGAAATATATTTAAGTAACTAAGACGTCAAAATTATTTAGCTGGTTGGTTTACCAACCGTACAAATTACAAACATGTGCGTAGTTTTAACCATAGATTTATGTGAATTTTTAACGTTCTAAAATAGCTTATTTTGGATTATTGAATCATACCACTATCAAGACAATGCTGGCATTATATAACGACAGTATACTGAAAGACTATATTAATCTCCAACTTGTCCTAGTTAATATTAGTGTAGCCGAAAGATCCGAGTTTTACCATAAAGTTTTTATATTATCTCTTTCATATTATACTGATTCGAAAATCATTCGTTAATATCCATATTCTTTTTTTCTTTTAGATATCGAGGGGCAATATTAATAAATATAGAACATGGCGGACTCCTTAGATATTGCAATTTCCTCAAATTACTCAGGAAGCATCACAGCCAAACCTACTTGTACCAAACGTTCTGGTTTGAAATGTATAGTTAGGAAGAATTGATGCGGAGTTCTTACCTGGTCCTCAAAGCAAGAAACGCTTCGTGGTTAATCTAAGAAATAACTTGTGGACCTAAAATGAAGAGCCTCGAGGTTGATTACTGATACTCATGGGTGGCAATGAATAAAATTTACGTGTGAAAGTAAAGGGTGAAATTGTTTTAATAGATATAATAAAATAGGTGTCATATAAAAGTTTTATTTATGTCAATTATTTTTTGTGCTTTCGATAATTTGGTGACCGATCCCTGTCTCTTTTCTTTTTCTTGCCTTTTCTTTTCTTATCAATGTCTCTCTTCTCTTTTGAACTTTTGCTCGATTTACTTTTATATTTTCTTCTGTAATCTGATTCACTTGAACTGCTACTACTGCTACTATGCCTTTTCTTTCTTCTACGGTCTTTCTTATCAGAGTCAGAATTCAGTGACTCACTACTGCTATACCTTTTTCTATCTTTTGGCCTGCTATGTTCTTTCATATTTTCATCATCACTTGTTGAATATTTTCTGTTTCTACGATCTTGATTTTTCGATCTAGCTTCTTTATCTTTATTGTTACCATTAGAATATTTGTCATCATTTCTTTTCTCTTTATACAATTCTTCTTTCCTTCTTTCTTTATTGCTCGCTTCATTAGATCTATGACTTGATGTACTTTCTTTACTTGTCGAATTATACTGCTTAGCAGTTTTTAGGCCCTCAGTTTCATTCTTCTTATATTCATTAAATAAATCTGCATCTGTAATAATAAAAAAGAAAACTTCATATCATCTACATAAACAAGATATTAAAAATAGCAGGATTCTACCAGAATTTTGTTTCCTTATGTGAAGCACTACACACTATGATCACTGGTCTGGTCTACAGCAAGCAATTATTTTATTTGATTACTAAAAAGTTGTTGGACCAAAATCTGTAAGAAATGGTAGGCTGGCTTGGGCTTTGCAACCATCTAAATTATTCAAAAGTCAAAATTACTCACTAAGTACTTTTGAATGCTTGTCAAATTCGGATTTGGTGACCGCTTGCATCATGAACTCGTTTAAACTAACTGTTTCTTTTCTCACTGTAATATCTATCATTACACGACCATTGTCTTCATCCAGACTTACCACCTGTAAAAAATATCCTTGTAAATGATTGTACTTACGCACCAGTTACTTACAGTTCTAACTTATAGTCATTACACAAACATGAGTACACTAATAGGATGTTTGTGTGTGTTTGAAATAACAGCTCAGAAAGCAGAAATTTAAACTCTTCATTAAATTCTTGCTCTGTTGAAATTTTACCCAGAGCATTTCCCACAATCGTCCGGTGTAGAAACCATAATGACATAGAGCTAATAGTTGCTATACTTGTTAAAATGTTGTTGGTGCATATCAATTGTAATATTTCTCGCATGATCAAGTGTAATATTTCTGTACTGATGTATAATGGTTTCATTAC
>DWGW01002244.1:0-10026 GCA_018247775.1 Udranomia orcinus
GTGCAATGGGAGAATGAGGATCGAACCCACGACCTCTCGATCGTCAGTCCGTCACACTACCCATTGGGCTATTGCCGTTTCATTTGTTCATCTTAGATACGATACACGTTATAAATCAACTTATCTTTATTAGTTTTTTTATCTTTATTGATTGTCGATGATTTGCTTTTGTTCGTGTATTTAAGCAGTAATACTATTTGAAATTTCAAACAGAACGAAGCGGCGTATAATTTACTACACGTCGGCATGCAAGATTTAAAAAGAGGATCGCCAAAATTTTAAAAACAATTCGTTTTGCTACAATTTATTTTTGTTACGTTACATTTCGTTACAATTTAGGCCAAAGAGGAAAAATATTAGTGACAAAGCGGTTCCTCGCGGTATTTAACTGAAAATACAATTTCACGGTTCGTACACAGAAACAATAGACTTAGAAGTTTTCAGGTATCATTCTATTATTTTAAGCTTCTTTGAGTTTGTACTGTAGAGAATCTCAACTGAGTTTATTATTTTCATGTACCTTTTTAATATATTTTTAGCATTAGCTTAATTTTTTATTTATTAGAGCTCATATTGCAAAGTTTCTTAAAAAATACTCAGAAGTACTCAAAATTTAATCTCTTTTATCATTTATATAAATATCATAGTTTATTGTGTATTCTTTTTAATTATCTTAACTTTTGAAAAAACCGAAATAGTGTACGATTATTTTTAAGTTTTAGTGTAGACTCTTCTTTTTCCGATTATTTGAGAAATTAAAACATTTTATGATTCTTGAACCTATGATTTCACCAATACCACATATATAATGGCTTATAAAAGCAGCAAATAACTTGGAACACCTCCGTGCTGCTGGGATCATGCCACTTACTGTCTTTCAGTGACGGAATATATCATGTCAACCGAAAATAGTACGTGTGCCACCTGGTCGCTGTCCTTGTTATTCATGGGTCATATGGACCAATATACAAACAGCTTGAAAATACATATATTTAGACATCGCAAATAATAGTAGCTAACGCCTAAAAGTGGGGCAACAAATGACAGATTGATGAAAGCATCAGTCTGTCATTTGTTACCCCATTTTATCATTAAAAAGTATAACGTGTGCAGGCACCCTTACACCGAATCAGTGTAATCGCTGTTTCGATTATTCACGGGTCATATGGACCAATATACAAACAGTTTGAGCTTGAAAATGACGCGAATTGTTCGCTGATTTGAATTAACGGCCCCAGTGCTGGCCCGATTGCGTAATTAATATTCAGAGGGATGAATAGAACACAAAACGATTTAACGTTCGGTTCACTTACCGGCCGATGCTCGATTGTTTGATTGCACGCTGTTTTGTTTATTGTCAATTGGGATTTCATTAGCATTGCGCGGGACATAGAGGAGGATAGGGCAGGATGGTCCCACAAAAACGTGACGTCGTTAGCGAAGGTTGTTTGTCCTACCGTGTTTTTATCGTCACACCGGTTATGCTTTGTAGGAGGCTTCTGGCTTCTACTTTGAAAAATTATATTATATTTAGGAGTGTCTTATACCAAAATGCAATACATTGATTTACTACTGGAGGACAAAACTATTCTGGAGATTGTTACAAAATACTATGAATAACATTGATCACTTTCGTGCTTGTTCTTTTTCTTTCTTTTTATATATGGCCAAAAGAAAAGCACGATTATTGTTAAAATCTTACAAACTCTCTCTATATACAACACTAACTTTACAAACTCTACATCTCTTTCAAAAATGCGGCTTCGTTACTTAGTAGAATAAAATGCGAAAGCGTAAGAGGTTAATTTAATACCAGCGGCACAAGTTATTAAAAACTCCAATGTCCCATGAATCCTTGAATACATACTAACATAATTAAACGCAAACGGCTGCAAGAGGATTAAAACAATACTATTGAATAGCATTATATTTACACGTTACATTTTCTAAAATTGAGAAGGGTAACCTCTTACGTCCTCGACAGGGAGTTTGTTAGCGCACGCGGGAATGAAGAAAAATGTCTCGGCTTAAGCCTTCCGCGCGACAAAGCAAATAGAGATTTATTAAATGGAACAACGACACTCGCTGACGCCCATTCCGCTATTTTGTACGAGATTTTATACGAAATAAAAGCGGTGATAACAATAGCCGTGGTTTGTCCGATTTTCCTGCGTTGCAAGTGTAAGTTAGTCGAAGGCTTTGTTATGATCCCACGATACCCATGATCTCTGAACCATATTCTAGCAGGACTCAGTTTGCTTGTGGTTGATAATTAGATGAATGTTTGTATAGAACCAAGTACAACATTGACCCATTGCGAATATTGAGTGACGGTGCTCTAAAGTCGAATTGTACTTTAAAGTATCTTCTTTGTAAAAATTAAATTAGTTAGTAGAAATTTAGAGACATAGTGAAACTGTACTTCGATTTCTTTCTTTCTTTGTAACATGAACGGCATAAGTAGAAATTAAAAATTTTCACAATATACATTTATATATATTTCAGCATAATTTTAGACTCCATTATATTTATTTACTTTGGATATTTATATTAGATTTATATCAAAAATTAAAACAATAGATCATACTTTTTATTCAAAATTACCTTAGCTTACCTTATTTTTAAACATAATTTTTACCTACTTACGAACATATTTCTAATCTACTTAAAAATATCTACCTATAAATGTTATGTCTTTTTTGTTGCTAATGATACCTATAAATTATGTTTATTTTTCTTATATTAGAAGCCCAGCCAAGAGATAGCAAATTGTTGCATATGCTTATTTACAGCATAATAAATTAGAGCTATAAATAAACGTCTCTGAAATAAAAGTACTTCGTGTATGAAAGTCGCAGTGCAAGGTAAAGGGAACAAAGTACGAGCCGCCAAGGTAGAGCGTTGATTTAGGACGGGATTAGCCAAATATGACGGACGTGGAGATTTTACCCCGCTCTACCGAATATTACTAGCGAATTCGTGAAAAATTGGCAACTCACATTAACACTGCATTCGTTTATTACTTTAAAAGGGAGCTTCGAATTAATTTTTGATGCAGGTAAATAACTGGTAAATGTGTTTAAGGTATAATAAAGTAATGCTATGCCTAAATAAACATTTTCGAAATAGCGATCCGAATGCAGTTGTAGCGGTAGGGTAAAGGGTACAAAGTAAGGTATAAGCGTTAATTCAGGACGGGATTAGCCAAATATGATGGATGGCAATTTTACCCCGCTTACCCCGCTGGAGATTACTAGAGAATTCACCAGCAAACTGACGAAAAAGTGCCACGGAATCATATAACATGGCGTTTGTTAGTTTACAAAAGTACGTAGATCTGATACTTGTACACTGTTAGAATTAGTTACAGTTATACCATAAAATATTTCTTTATCAGTATCATTTTTTAAGTAAAAGTCGGTTTTGGTTTCAAAGATAATCTGATAAACTAACAAACAGATTTGCTCTTAATTGTTATTAAATTATCATACATATTAATTTTGGTGTCAAAATTATGCCTAAAATTCGGGTTCATTGTACGAATTAATGAATTAAAGTTTTTTTTTATTCATAATCAATTTAATTATATAAATTGTACAAATGTTTTGCTTCAATTTGCTTTTGATTCTTTTATCGTTACTTGTAACTTACTTGGCACTACACTACTCACTACATATATTATTTATAATGAAATTCGCCATTCAAAGTGTAGTTTTATCTACTCCGTAAAATATTCATAAAAACGTAGCAACCATGTTATGCTTATTTTTAATAACGTGACGCCTAAATATGTACGTCTTATATGTGTATATATCATTTAAATCTGTCCTAGTATTAGTAAAAAGTAGTAGTAATTTGCGAGTTACTCGCACTACTAAATCTTATGGTATTAGCATTTAGGAGTCACCTAGTGATGAAAAGAAGCATAAAGCTTAACCACATCAATTACAAAATTTTAGCGGCATTTTCTTACAATGTCAGCGTAAAAGTTAAGCAAGAAAGAACGGGGTTTCACCCGTGAAAAGGATAAATCTGATTTAGGATAGGATTAGCCAAATATGATGGACGTGGATTTTCACCCCGCGATGCGCCCTAACGGCAACATATTGGGGAAATATGTTAAACTCAAAAGAGCCAATATAACGTGTAATGTTACTTATTTGTAACACGTTACATTACACTAAAAGTAATTTTAGATTTTTGTAACGTAGTGCCTACATCAAACAGAATACAGTACCTAGTATATCTTTGTATACCAGTGTTTATTTTGAAGAGTCCAGTTACATATATGTATAAAAAGTGTAATACGTAATCTTACTTATTTGTAACATGACAAAAGATAGCTTTACAATATTGTAAAGTAATTAAAAATAAATTTTGTAAAGAAATAAGTAAAGTAAAGTAAAAAAATAGTGATAGAGATTACGGTCATATATTTATGTTCAAGTCTGTTTTTATGTATAAAAATAATAAAAAACTATTCTATTATTTTGCATTTCACGTTTAATTAAAGACAGATTAATAATAATAAATATATCGAAAGATTTAACCTTTATAAAATATTACTGTGTTGTATATCTAGTAAGAATTTTTTTTTGCGTAAGTCCACAAACCATATTATATGATACAAAACTTATTTAACATACATTACTATTCAATATTCCTTGAACCAATTTACATTAGGTGTTTTAAATTCAACCTTAGTTTTTAAATTTTATCACATTAAACGGTATAAGCTCTAGTTGGTCCATTTTTTACCACTAATGGAACATGAATTTTTCCAAAAAAAAAAACCCGGTCGTTTTAAATTGAATACTTGGTTAAACCCACTTCGCTTTTGTGTATGTTACACATGTTATATGTTACACGTGATTATAATGTTATATCTAATCTATATCTAATGTAATGTAAAATCTAGTTTGTAATGTAATCTTTAATGGACCTCTAGGTCTTGCGTTTAGCATAATAAGTACACATGTAGACATTCTCGTATACAAAATCTCAGTTTATTTAAAGTTGACTTTATTTAATTCACTATATAAAAATTCACTTTATTTAATTTTATGTAATGACTATTAGACAAGCAACATTATTATATGTTGTTAATAATAAGAAATTCTTGTATTACACTCGAAAGTAACATTAAAGCTATACCCGTGTGAATTAGAAATAAGAAAAATAAATAATAGTAGAATAACTAGTTGGGTGTACTCCCCAAATAAAGAAAGCAAGAGAAGAATGAACGAAAGATAAAGCATGATGAATGAATGTGCGAGAGGCATGAAAGCGAGAACTGGTACGAATGAGTATAGCAAACACAGGCTCTGGTTCCGACACAGAGGTTTTGATATAAAAAAAAGAAAAAAAAACATTAAAGCTATTTATATTGATACGTGAGACACACGGAAAATAAATTAAAACCTCAGTAAATCCCCAAGACCCGTGTAAAACAATTACAGTGCCTCGACATAATTTTTGTAGGAATGTCTCCAGTTTCCGTAAGAAGATTGCTCCGCACTCAATGTACTATGTATTTTAAGGAACAAAATATTATCGAGATGTACCCGCAAACCGTCCCGTAGGGTATTTAATTTACGTAGAACATTTACCGGTTATATTGTAACTTAAAAAGGTTATTTTAATTTTATATTATCTTAGCGTAATTCGTAGACATAGTTTTAGAGTTTTCGTGTCTTCTAGTGAATAGATCTGTGAATTGATAGATGTATTTGGATGAGAAATACAGTTATCTGTTACTTCAAAAAAGTATACTAGTGAATTCTAAGTGAAACAAACAACAACAATACTCTCTGTATTGCCAAATACTCACATATTATTATTTTGGGTTTCACATTCTGGCTCAGTAGTATTATATTGGGTTTCACATTCTACAATTATTAGTATTAGTAGTCATCTTTATTTTAAAACGCGATTTAATGAGAGATCACGAATGTGTTCCTCATCGAATAGTTTATCATGAACTTCAGTGTCAACTTCACATTTACCAAAGATATTTAATACCGTGCCCAGCAGTAGGATTTAAGCATAATAAATACATATAATAAATCTGCAAGTGATCGCTGTCTGCACATCGAGAATATGTAAGAGTAAACCATTTTATTAAGAAACAGAGCGCAAAAAATGTTTCGTGTCAACTTGTTTGTTTGTCTGTGTGTTTGTGCACGCTATTCTCATAAACCATTGATCCGACTCGATTGCGGTTTTCACTGATATATTGGAAAATTTAATGTTTCATAAATAAAAAAAGTTGTATGAATTTGAACGGAGGGACGTGGAGATTATCGAGGTACGAAGCGCGCCAGGTGAGCTAGTTTAGAACATAACCGAACCGATCAGCTTCTTCACGCACGTTAAAACAATGTGTGTTCTATAAAACGTATTGAAATTCGTTCGTATCTAGCAATGGCTTGGGAATACCCACGGATATGTTAATTTAAGACGGAATATAAATGGGCGGAACAATTTATGTCGCTAAAACATTCCCTTGGATAACTCGGGGTCGGCTTGCTAGTTGCCGAGTCGGCTGATTATTCAGCTATCCATTCCCACGCGATTTAAAACAACATCCAGGCCGTTTAGCGTACTTTTTGGGTTTCGGCAAGCGAACTAGGGAACAACAAATTTGCACAAGTCTATAGATTCCTCAGTTACGGATTGATGGATTTTTTATTGTTACGAATAGCCAAGCGTTTGACCGCTGTTGCCTGATGGAAAGCTAAGATGCGACGGCAGAGCACGCTTGCCTAAATAAAGCCTATTCACGTTTGCCTTAAAGACCTTTTTTTTTTAAATTATTAGCATGTCGATACATACTAGTAATTTTGCTAACCTCTCCAGCTAAGCTAGAAGGCTTGTGTTAGGAGTGGGTTCACGTCAATAGTGCAATGGGGGAGTGAGGATTGAACCCACCAACTCTCGATCGTAAGTCCGACACACTACCCATTGGGCTATTGCCGCTTTAAATTGTATGAGCCCGGGAAAACAGACTCTGGTAACGCATTCTATTAAAAGTTGATACCATCACTAGATTCGGATGTCGTTCTAATACGTTTAATAATGTTATAGACGTTGGTGCCATATCTAGATAAGATTATATTATTCGTTCGTCGTATTAATTAGAAATTAATTGGTCATATAGATTTTTGTTAGGTCGATCTAAATTGGTGTTCTTCAGCGACAGACGGGGACGCTGTAGTATAGTAAGGAGGTGGTGGAAAAACGACATCTAGCACGAATATTTCCACGCAAAGCGTATGTTAACTAATGTATTATAGAATGTAAAGATAATTAAAAAAAAATCGAGGCCATACTTTTTGCTCGGAAACTGTTATTAAAATCAATTTTGAACTTAATTTAATTTTTCAACTTAACTTAAAGTCTATGTGACGTTCGACATCCTTTAAACCAGAAAATAATTATGGTGTTTACAAGTCACAAGCGCTAGCGGAGCGATTCGAAAAGCGGATAAACTTAACGCATTTTTGATCTATGTGTAAGACGGTATTCGTAAGGCGGATAAAAACGTAAGCGCATTTAAATTATGTCATAGAAAAATATGATTTATTCGACAGTTTACTTTGTTTCCATGTAACTAGGGCGAGTAAGCGGATTTGGGCATTTTCTCTTAATTACTTCCAAGTTCATCTTTTTTCTTTATTATTTATTTTTATTTTTGTTATATTGCTCAAAAGAATTTCGGAATATTTCACTTTTTGGACTCCTAATCTCCGTCGTAGCGGTAAGCCACATACATAAGCCGTCACCGCGAGCTACATGCAAAAGATTATGAAAATTCGCACCCAAATTACAAAGACGATCCGAATAACCGTCGGCCGTCACTCCGCGATGCGCCCGTCAACAACTCGTTAAAACAGTGTTTATTAAGATGTTTCTTCGGCGGATTATCTGAGGACGTGTCTACGGGATTTAAACGCGCCTCTGCTATTATTATTCATGACATAAATTTGCTCTGCTAGGAAGGCGTTACACGAAAACTCATTAAAGCTAAGACGCGCGCTGACTTTTCAAATTAGACGCGTTAAGACCACGCGTGACGCGTCGGGTTCGATCGGTTCCGTGAAGCTATTTATGTTGATTGTGTTTTGTTGGTGAGAACTTTGTTTGTGTTACTATGAAGCGGGTGTTAGCGTTCGATTTTCGTGAAGTATATCCGACATAAAGAATAACTTTCATCTTAGCTAAGCGTTAATCGGATTGACGGAGCTATAGAAATATGTAAGTGTATTAAAGGGGAATGTTTTTGTCCAATACTTACTACTAGGTATTCAATCCTCATCTAGAACCGAATCGTGTATGATTTTATTTAAGTATTAGGTAATTGTTAAATGTTAATTAGTACAATATACTTAATCATGACGCTGACGCTTCGACATGTTGGTAAGATTTGCAGACGCAAATCTTAAAATAAATAGCTTAAAGGTTTCTTTCTAATTTTCAAAATGCTGTCTCCTGGATTAGTGTCCATAGTGTCCAATGTAGTTAGTATGTTTTTCCTTAATATTAGGATTCGCTCACTCAATCCAGTCAATCAATTAATTAGTATAAGGATTACTATAGAAATATGCTCAGTAAACAAAAAAAATCTGCCAATTTTCTTGTAACAAAACAAACTAAAATAACATATAACTTAACTTAACATCTATTATATAATGAAAGGATAATTCAAATAATAAAATATATCTCATACTTTGTCACCTTTACTTTTCTTCGTAATAGTCGTCATTGATCTGTTGTTTTGCCTTTTTAAGTATCTTCCAGATAATATCTCGACTAAGCAAACAAAATATTCGTTTGAAGTAAACAACATCGTAACGAAAATTACTCATGACACTCAAAATGTAGTGATAAGTATTGTGATTCTCAATAGGAAAATTCTTTTCAAATGAATAAAAATAATAATAAGTAACTTCGAATTACGCATAGTCGGTAATAATATTACATGGATAAAAAAAGTAGATTTAATAAACAAATTAAGGTGAAAGAAACTAACCGTTGTTGGCTAATATCCTTACTTATATTGTAAACCTTTCTGATACTTTCGTTGAAGTAACTTTTCAAATTTTCAGATTAATCTGTTTTCTCTGTTATAAAAATGACAAACAATCTCAAAAGCCTTCAAATAAAACATAAATGTATAAAGCAAAGACATAAGAAAAAGGTTTCTTAAGTCTATACAAATAAGTAAAATTGGAGTGTCTGTTTATAATATTAAAATAACCCCTCTTTACTAAATACAAACGTATGAATACATGGTACACGTCTCAAAGTAACATTCTCTTAAATTTTTGTTTGTCTGTCTGTCTGCCTGTTTGTTACAGTGAGTCTCTGGAATAGCTGAACTGATTTTGCCGGGACTTTCACTGGAAGATAGTTGATGTAATAAAGCGTACCGCGTCTACTTTTACCATAAAATTATATTTTCGACGTTAAATTCCACGGAGACGAAGTTGCGGGCATAGCTAGTTCATAATAAAGTCTGGAATCTTAAGACAAATAAAGCTAGAATAGCAATTAGTTTTATTCACAAAGCAGAAATAGCAAACGAAAGTGCAAAACGTAAAGAAAATGAACGTAATGAGAACAGCCCGTCGCAGGATAACGTACCAGTTAATTGTGATTCGTAACAAGTAACGCCGTTGATTATCAACACCGCTATCACTAATTTATATACTTTCTCTAACTTTGATAAAGGTCAGTTTCTATTATAAAGAAACTCGGCCCGAAATATAAATGAGACAAAGAGATTAGGCCAGACATATTTATGTTCCGAAAGTTCTGTCCAATCCTTTGCTGCGATCTGTAGTTCTAGATATCTATTTATTTATTTTATGAACTATTTGAAAGGGCAAACAAAACAAAAGGACGAACTGGTTATCAGAATTTGGCCTGGTTTTCAGTTTATTGTCCACATTAATATGATGTACCGTAGCTACTATTGTAGCGGGGAGTGAGGTGAGGGGGAAGGACTGCGAAATGATTTCTTAG
>DWGW01002245.1:0-10025 GCA_018247775.1 Udranomia orcinus
TATAGACTCAAAAATACAAAGGCATACAATATTGAAGGAATTCCTGCTTACACTGTGCAGTAGGCAATGTCGGTCTACGATATACATACGTATCAGTGTCGGGAACGATCTTAATCCATCTTCACAGATTATAAAATGTAGTAGAAGTACAGTATATTTAATCTTCATTTTATTGTTGTTTTGAGACAACTATAATACCCGAATATAAGCGGTTTCAATTTTAGATGTGAGTATAGCAGTTGGTAGCGTAGACAGAATTTGAATGGTAAACTAGAATACATTTTTCATACTAGTGCCATTTAGGATAATCAAAGATAATTTTAGCTTGTGAGTATGATTCATGATGAATTCATGATTAATAGAAATGATTGCTACTATTTTGAGATCATAGTATATATTATACACTACTATATTATTCCCACCACACATATCAGTTGAGTCGGTAACCACCCTAATGGCTAGTATTTGTAATTTATTTTTAATGAATTGCTTAACGAGAAGCTATGTGGACGCAGAATGGGAACTATTCTTGATCTAGAAAATTATCTTTTTGCAAACACTGTAAAATATCGCATAAATGAATGTTAATCGTCAATTTAGATTGTTATTTCTGTTTCGTTGGCGAATAACTCAGTAATTGATATACATGGTCAGCCTCAAGTTTTTTGAAATTGTATGATAAGTCGAGTGCCACCTTTGTTGATCCTTGGCCTTTTTATTGAGAGTCAACATTGTCTAAGCGACACATTCACGATATAAAGTTGTGCACATTTTTTTGATCTGATCTAAACTGAAATCCTTGAATAACAAATAATAAGGAGCATAAAATTTAAAGCCCACTGGAATTATAGCAGCACAATTGGTAGACGATTTTATATGATTTTTTTTTCAAACTTGAAATGCCTGCTTGCAAAATTGCTCACTTAGGAAATGTATCCTTTCTAGCGTCGATATGAAACTCTTAACAAAGCAACTTACTTAATATGTGCAGCCCGCAGGAATTTAACAAGATAAGCATACCTAACATCGATTAACTAGATAAACTTAACTAAGCCGATAATAGATCATATACTATCTAGACAAAATATAGTTCACTTCATAAATAATTAATAAAATTAAGTAACAAAGAACAAGAATTAATTAACATTACATACGACAGACAAAGAAAGGAGACGTATTAAAGTGACAATTAATTTAACAAGCTTTTTGTAGGACAACAATTACGTTTAATTATAATTACGCTAGGTAATTATATCAGTGGTTGTTGGACAGTAATTATAAATTAATTACGGTTAATCGTGCAGTTTAACAAATAAGGACAAATAAGCTAGTGATTGATCCAAGTTGGGTAAATTAACTAAATTAATGGTATATTACTAGAAATAAAACTAATCTTTATGAAGCACTTTTTAGCAATCTTTTAAATTATAAGTCCATTTAACTTTGAAATGTTTTAAATTTTGTACGCAATACTTAAATATATATAATACTGTTGTCCGTGGATTTACCGTGGCTTTTACGCGTTATATTACCTTAAGTAACAAGATATATAAAGAACAAAATCCTGAACAAAACAATGTTCACACATTCATCGTTACAATTTGCCAATTTACCTACATTGATTATAGCCTATGTGTTATTCTGGTATATAACTATAAAGGATATTACTATAAAGTTTTATCCAAATACATTTACTACTTTTTGCGTTAACATGTTTGTTACTCTTTTACGTCACAAACTTTCGCATCCATAAATAATAGTACGGTTTAGTCAGAATTACATATACCAAATAACTCGAATTCAAGCAACAGCTCAATAAAAATAAAAAAAAAACCTCCACGAAGGCCAAGCATAGTAACTTTATTAAAGCTAACAGCCTTCTCGGTTTGCAGATAATAAATAGATATTCATCATCATATTCTAAAATCCCACGGGATACCGAAATGAAGACGTAATAGATTAACTTCTCACAATAAACGTTGAATGGATTCTACGATTCTTACTGGCCATTTTTTGCATTTTATGAATGAATGAATCCTTTATGAACGATAGTGAATGAACTGTTATTGTATTTTTTCTCTCGCCACCTCCGACAGGTTTTTGGACGATAAAAATTTGTATTGTTGAACTGTGATATTATTTATGGTCCTCGAGATGTTTTTTCAAAACTGGACCATAGAGAATCAATGTAGAGGCAGGTTAAAAAAATCTATTAAAGTTGGGCTATAAATTCGTAACAAATGAATTGTAAGTGTGTCTGATGATAAATTTGTATTTTTTGCCATTCATCGAAAACAACTTTTAAATGTATTTTTGGAGATTAAAAGTGTTAGTATTTTATCACATACTTTAGTTAACTAGCTTGTATCTTGGTTTGAACCTACCCTTCTATTAGGATAGTTTGAACAGTTGACTAGACCTGTTTCTACCTTATTGTTGACCTGTTTGTGGCCTAGAATCTATAAAGATAACAAACAACAAACAAACAAAATTATATTTTTTTTTACATACTTTACAAATTATCTCCTAGTAAGTTAAGAGATAGACCTGTGTTAGAGGGTCCACTTTGTGTGTCTCTAAAAACACCTAATTAGATAACACACAAAAACAACGCACCTGTTTGTTGAAATTAAAAAGAATTGCAATATACATAAAAGACAATTGTAAAAAGACAAGGTCAATTCTGTAAAATCGGCAATTGCTCATACCATAAAGAAAAAATCTCTCTCTCGGACGTGAGTACCAACCATAAATAGTAGAGATCAAAACTTCCACCTCAAATCCATTCGAGGATAATGTGAATTAAGAATCTGTGAAGTTTTTTTTCTTAAAATCGCAAATCAGGTGACGTTCTCAAGAGTACCGCGTTTTTTTTAGATGCGTGGGAAATGCGCAGGTCAAAGTGAAGTGTGAAGTGTTTTTGTGATATATGTAAGAGATTAATGTAGCGCGAAACTGAACATATAGATCTTATAATTAATATGGTTCATAATTTATATTATATGGTTTATACTTTTGACGTTAAAATTCAGCCACGCACTATTTGAGACTGAAAGCTTTGTACATGGAGACGGCATTTTAATTTAACAAACACTTCGATTTTGGTTTACATTCTTTATCGATTCTGCGTTTACACATCATATCCCAATAAAACAACATAAACCACAATGATATGTAGTTAAAAAAAAATAAACCCCATTTAAAAAGTACGCATTGACTGTTTAGTTGTTATTAATTATTACTTTCAATTATTTCTCAATATGATAATAGAATTATATAACAGTAAGTATCATACATTAATTATTACTTAATGTATTAAGTAATACTTGCTGTTAATTATTACTTTTAACTTCATATCGCTCTATATTGCCCACTGAAGATCAATTACCTAATTAAAAATTGAATTTGGAAATGGAACAGTATACGTATAAAAACGTTAACGTTCAAAAACTCATTTCTACAGACGTAATCTTTCTAAACGACTGCCGCACCCTCATGAATAAAACTAGCTGGTGTATAAATTCAAATTTCCTCTCCTACACACGCTCATTTCCATATCTCGGATACTCTCCCCTATGCTTTATTATTAAAACTCAATGCAAAAACCGACATCCGACTTATTCGCTATCTACGTTCGGAAATGGCATTATCGGCTGGCCGAAGCGCACACGTCTCAGCCAATAGGGCATTCTTATCAGAAAATGACTTATTTCAAATGACAGAGTGTTCTAAAGAACACTTTGTATCCGAACGTCCCAGTTGTAACTCTCCACAAATTACTTTATACTCTATTGAGTGACTATAAAAGACATTTTTGCTTGCACGCAGCCAAGGCGTTTACATCGAACAATCTAGCACAACTCGTAGCAAAAGGAAATTGGAATAAGAAAATTTGGGGTGTAAAATGAAAGATAGACGAGTGCTAATTTCCGGCTATTACTACGTCTCTTTCTTTCCCGCACATTTATTGCGGGAACGGGAGGGTGGTGAGGTTTCTGTCTTTTTCTACCGTAGCAATGGCGGGATCGTAATAGGACGTGTGGTGTTACGGGGTGGGAAAACTGAAAAGCAGCGCTTAACAACTTTGTTATGTGTGAATGGGCACGGCAAATTGTAATATCGTATTTATATGCCTTTTATTTGATGCAAGCTTCGCGCGCGGGTGTGGTTGTATTCATAATATAATAACGTCGAATATTAGCGCGAGTAGCGCCATCTATAACAAGCAACAATATAACTTATTACGACAAGTGAACGTACGAAGATGGTAACGGTTTTTTATATGTATTACAAAATATCTATTGGACAATATACAGTATGAAGAAAAGTGTTTATTAATTTCACGTATTAACACCATTACGGTCATTAATTTCATTTCATCCTATCCCGAGTAAAGATCCCCGAAATACGATATGCCATACATTAACCATGGGGTACGGGATAAACGACATCCTTTATTATGTTAAAAGCGAGATAATGAGTGCTTAATGGCTGCCAATATCGAAAAGATGACTAATCTAATGCATTACTAGGGAAAAAGACTTAAATATTTGCAATGTGAGAGACAAAACCTCCTTTTGTTTTTTTATAAGTAAAATAAACACAGACAAAAAATACGTTATTTCGTTCAATCTAATGATGTCTTCGTAATAACTTAACGTAAAAACGTATACTATTTATTTAAATGTTACTACAAAATGTAATGTAGTGTAGTGTACTTTTTTGTATGCCATTATATGAGTAGATAGCGTTTTTAACCGACTTCGAAAAGGAGGAGGTTATCAATTCAACACGATTTTTTTTTTGTTTTTTAGAATCTTGTGATATTAGATTATGTCCATATGAAGCTCAAATTACGTCGACGACTATACTTCGGAGATTCAAGACCGTATCTCACTTATGTAACTGCGTTAGTTCACATGAAACCTTTATGCATCAGCGTGGGATGATCCAAATAATTAAGCACTTTGGATGTTTGCTTCTTGATTTCATACAAGCTTTGAGTTTATAATGGATAATCGTACGTAAATTCAAAATACAACGTTTTATGTTGATAAAAAGTAACCAAATATATTATAGAAGGATGTAGGTAGTAATTTGGATACATTTAATATTTAGAGTAAAACTGCTAAAAGTGTGTCAGTCACTCAAAATGTATAGTTAAACAAAAACATAAAATAAGCAATATAAAGAAATCTATCAAAAAATCATGCCAAGAGGCACGCAATAACGCATTGTCAAATTATTGACTTCATAATTCGCTTAAAGCCCAATGTATATGTAATGAGTTGGCGAAAGACAATTCCTATCGAATTAAAGTTCCTACGCAACAAAAACCCGAGCGGCCACAATTAATTCAAATCGATTTCCACTTAAGCAAACCTTGGCCGCGAACGATCAGAATTTCAAATTGACCTTCCGAGCAAGCTGGCAGCACGGTGTAAAGGTTCTTTTTTGATTCCAATATGCCATTTAAACGGAAAGCGCCAAAAGAAATAGTAGTTACTGCCGAGTTAGGTTGGCCAGCCTGATGCTATCTTGGCAGTTGGCACACCTGACCGACGCTAATTGGACAATAAATCAATTCTTCCCCGCTTCTTATTGGCGAATCGTGGCATTCCAATATAGAAAATTTGGCCGGCGATATTGACAACATGATAAAAAACAATAGGCGGTTATCTGTTTCTTTTGTGTTCATCTCTGGAACCCGGTTCTTATTAAGGTTGAATCGTTTTGTGTTTTGTTTGTTGGCCCAATGTCTTATCGGTTAGACAATTTGTTTTTGAGAGCTCGTTATTGAATTATTAATATTGATATAACTCACGTTGTTCGCGTCCATTTATAAAAATATGACGTGTGTAAAACTCGTTACTTACTCCATTGAATTATGAATTTATGACTTTAATATTTTTCGGCCGTTAATTTTGAAAAGAATGTATCCATGTATTGCATTTGATTTAACAAAATAAAAGGGTGCAACTTCAAGATTAAACAATTAATGGCGCAAAGTGCGCAGGCGTCATCCATTATTAGGGTTATTAACAAAACGGAACGCGCTCGACTAATCTGGGCTCTGGGCATAATTAAATTCCGAGAACAAGCGGACTATTAAAACGAAACGGTAGCAAGACTCCCATTACGAAACGGAACGTGCATAATTATTTCGTTCCCGCCCTTTTTTCTTTTTTCCACAGTTCGATTTTCGAAAGCGCGCGCTAATTCACCGTCGCTACAGATTGGCACGAATTCTTGTAAACAATGTTCGCGTATTCAATTATTGAAAATGGTTACCCACTTAAACTGATGCGTTTGCAAGTGTTAATCATTTTAAAAAATAACTTTGGGTGGCTTTAAAACGTAGTAGCATATCTTCTCTGTTTACGAATTACAATCCACTCCGGAATTTGATTAAAAAAAAATTCATGTGGAAAGCCCCTTGTAATACACTCACGCCTGATGAAGATATGTAAACTTTACACATATGTTACGACATTATGCTTTGAGTAGGTACTTCAATATTTTTAAGTAGGTTTCTCAAAGTTTTAGTGTGTCTTGAATCAGTAGGATAATACACTCGAAATTGTCAGTAAAATACATTATGCAGTTTTAAGTGAACGTACATTATTATATAAATAGCCACACATATTTTATACAGAGGTCGGAAACCTTTTCAGCCGCGTTTGCATACACCAACAAAAACGTCCCGTTTTTTCTAACCAGACCACCAACGCATTCATGAGGCATATCATTAGCCGCGTATATAAACAATGTCGTAAAATGACAGGTAGCGTTGCTTGTCACATCCTCCGCATAATATTATTCATGTTCTGTTATCGGCTGGACTCATCTACCGGTCGTACTGTTAACATGTATTTTGACAGATGACATAACTTTGGCGCCATATCGCCGGTCTGACATCTCTGTACGATGAAATACAATTGGGATGCAATAATAAGCTCCCGTCTTACGTTCAGATAAAGCGGTTTGTAAATCAGTGTAATGGGCGACGTTGATGTCAATGGCTACTTATTGGATATTTATTGAACGATGTCACTTACGTTGTAATATTTTTTTTAAATAATAAGATAGATAATGCATTGCGTTATGGCAACACTAGCTTTTTAAATAGCCATAGATGTACTTGTTAAATTCAGATGAGTTCATGTAAAAGGCAATGAGCTTTAAACTATGCAATTACAACTCGTCGAAAGTTGGCAACATCAGCACTACCACATACATAAACAAAGATATCTTAACATTTGTCAAAAAATTACCAATCACAAAATTAAGACTGTCTAGCCCGAATTATAATCGTTTTCAAAGTCTAAAGTTCTAGACTAATATGATTTACATATTATTACATCATATATGTCAGAATCTGCAGGAATAATTTTATTACTAGGTACCCGCATAATCAAACGAAAATTATAAGTGTTAAAATTTAAAAGGACAGAGATGGTCATGAAGATATACTCGTAAGCTATATACATGTGAGTATCTCTCTTTATAATATATCAATTCAAAAATCGTCGAGGGCCTTTAAAAATAATGAATTATGAACCAACAGACAGACGTCACAATGTCATAGATTCGTATTTGTCAGAAATGCATACCTCGCATACCATTCTTTATGTTATTGCAACAGGGCTGCCCCCACGATATTAAGTTGGAATTTAAATTAATCGACTTCTTTAAGATGGGCATGCCCCAAGTTAGGGTTGTCGTAACTTGTGACGTCATAGTTTTGTTAATTAAGTGAATTCTCATGAGCGATCACACATCTTGCAGATTTATTAATTTTCTAGCGTTTGCCATATGCCATTGCCTACGTGAAAGCATACACTATACAGAAAGTTCAGGGCGTTATATGTTTTGTAAACATCTTATTTGTAGTAAGGATTGATATAACATCGACTATAAGCGAGTTTATAATCCGACTTGCATTTTGCCGATACCACCTTTATTGAGGGCTCGCTTTAAGTAGTGCAAATTAGGAGTCTCTTTCGAATTTCATATACCAATAGACATATACTTATAGGTTATCTACACAACAACAACTTAACAAAATAACTGAATAGCAGCAGAACACACCATCAATAAAGCATGATAAAAATTTGAAGTTGGTTTAAAATCCAAGAAATTAAATAAATTATATGCCACATGGCAACCCTAATCCTTAGAAAGCTGTCTGGACACTTACATAACTTAGCCCTCTAAAGCGAAGATCCATCACGGTTCGACGAGTCTGGACTTGTGCGTGATAAAGTGAGACAGTGTTGGTTGGCATGATTGATTTCTAATATAGTTTTACCACATAACCTGTAAAACATAGTAAACGCGATATTAATGATAGGTACAGGGTTATTAGCGCCAAAAGTAAATTGCATTGTACATAGACAAGGAATACTAAATTTTCCAGAATATTTCGTTCGTCAATTGACTCCGGAGGCAGTACACACAGGTGTGGCGACACCTCTTTCTGCCTTATAACAGCGACGTTCTTGCTGCTAAAATATAAAGAAGATACACTTAACCCAAGGTGACTTGAAAAAGAAGATCTTTACTGTCTTGGGCTTATTACAGATATCCATGGCGGCAGTGACTACTTACCATGTGGTTGCCTGCATCATCGTTGGTTACGTCAATGTTAAACAAAAACGTGAAACTCAAGTCATCTCGTTTATCAAGTACCTAAATCAGATAATTGATCTACATTTTGGTATTTATCTATATTAAAATATTCAATATGCAAGTACCTACGATTAAAATTGTATAACGATAGACGGATAATTAGTACCATAGATGGATGGCTTTTATAACTGACACCCACTGCAAATTGCAATCCTTCTATGCAAGTACTCTTAGAGCTTTGTGGGTAGTCAATGCGTAGTATCTCTAGTCTGTGGGTAGTCGCAAAACGTAACCTAGCGCAGATTAATCACGGTTCGACGAACCTTGGACCGTACAACAGATAATCTCCAGAATAATCACGATTTGTTATGTTTTTAATTCACTTTTTTTGTTTTAATATTTAAAAAAAAAAAATTAAAATTTTAAGTAAATTAATTAATCTATATTGACATGTTAAAATTTTCTACTGCGGACTAGTCTCAGTAATATTTTAACTTAACTTTTAAATAACAGTCGACAAAAAAGCCGCAATCACGCATTGATTTTGATACTACTCTTGATATATTTTGATACAACAGCATAACAGATAAATTCTTTTCAACTCATTTTGTCGTTAAATACAATCCTTTTATATATTTTTTTTAAATATCTTTCTCTAGATATAAGATATAATTAAATTAATATTAATTATAAATGATGATGACGAGAAAACAATTTTAGACTGAACACATTTGATCATTGGCTATGCTCAAAATGCGCGTAAAGTAAAAAAAAGTCGGATTATTGTCAATGCCAATTTAATTTACTGTCAATGTCAAAACTGAATATTTTATAAACAGGACTTTCGGAAAATAACAAAACACTAACAAATGTATAAACTTGAAGTTTTAATAATAATTTAAGCATTTAATATTCATAATTTGAAATCTGTAGTATCTCCGTAATCTTTAATCATGCAGACTAATAATACAGCAGAGGACGACGGTGAGATTCAAAATATAACCTACAATTTCTACTAAACAAACCATAACATCTGATAAAAGTCGCTTGACTTCTAATTTTTCTTTTTTTGTTTGTTAAAATTTTACTTGCACGTAATGATATTCGAATATTGTATACACGAATCTTTCACAAATTTAATACAATAAATAGTTATTGTATGTAATAACTAAATTGGTTTTAATCTCGACAAAATTTAACTTTATACATGTCTGTACTTTGTAAGTATAAAGTTGAAGTACTAATTTCTCTGCAATTATATTGTGTCCTCTAAAATATTTCAAAGTACAGTAGAATGCATTTGATATGAAATAAATACAACAAAGTTTAGTTTTCATATGAATATTTTTATAAACGAATTTAGTATAATACAGCATAGCTAAGATTTTTCTTAT